>JANHGC010003784.1:34145-55394 GCA_027560395.1 Boaedon fuliginosus | reverse complement strand
CCCTTGTCGTGTTCCTTTCTGTATATTTATATTCTCTGACATTTCTCCATTTATTATCACTTTAGCTGTTTGTTTTTTGTATAATGCCCCCTGGATTCTCTTTTGTTCCCATGATTTTAATGATTTGTTTTCAAATTCATACTTGATTAAGGGCTAGTTTTTTTATCTGTTTATTGGTGGGACTGTATCTGCAGAAGAATGACTGGGGTTTAAATCTGTTCTTGTGGAACATTTTAAAAGGAAAAAGTAAGTGGAAGATAAAAGAGTTTCATTGGGTTTTGGAGCCTCATATTAATGCAGCAGGATTATGCCCAGTCCTTTAATTTGGTTGCAAAGATATATCAAATTTGGTCTCCCCCCCCCCCCCAACCAAATGAAAGTTTTGATCCTATGGAAGTTCTGTTACCTTAATCCCTCTGTATGTATGAACCTCTTTTGCTTATAAAGCTTTATATAACATGTAGTAAAGGCCTACATTGTTTTAGCAACATTAAAATGACTTGACAAATGAATGTTTAAGTTAGAGTCAGGATGACAGTCCTCCCATCCTTGTTTTTTCTTTACTTTCAGTTTTGATTCCTTCAAAATGCAGACCAGACTTTACTGTGGGTAAACATGCTGAGAGACCTTTCTTGGTCTGCATTTTGAAGGAATCAAAACTGATCTAAGCTGTGAATATTTTTTGAGGAAAATGTATGTGTAAATGTTCTGTCACATTTTTTAAAAAAATACAGATTAAACAGGAAATGGGATGATAAGCATTCTGAATGAAATATGCTGATCCGGCAATTCTTGGCAACTTTAAGATGTATAGATTTCAATTCCACTTACATTCCATGCTGGCTGGAAAATTCTGGGAATTGAAGACCATACATTTTGAAGATTGCAAGGTTGAGAAATACAGGACTAATAACTATGGTAGTTCTGTCTCTTACAATACTGTGGCTTTGATCACAGCCTGATTGGGAGGTAACAGATTAGAAGATCTAAATTTTAGTCTGCAGTAAAGTTTACCACAGTTGAACTTCTTCTTTATATTTGAATCACCGGGAGCCAGTTCATATCCAACATATGAACATATCCTACACCAGGTAGATTTCAATTTGGTGCCATTCAATTAGATGCCATTTGTTTAACAACCATTACAATGGCATTACACAAAGTGATTTATGACTGGTTCTTGCACTTAGGATTGTGCAGTCGTCATGATTATGTGATCACAATTTGGGCACTTGGCAACTAGCATGAATTTATAATAGCTGCGGGATCCCGAGGTCATGTGATTGCCATTTGCGACCTTCCCAGTGGGCCTCAAACAAGCAAAGTAAATGAGGGAAACCAGATTCACTTAACAACTGCAGAAAAAAGTTTGTAAGATTGGGCATGACTCACTTAATGGCCCTGTCCCAATTGTCATAAGTTGAGGGCTACTGTCATTCAGTTTCAGCACTAGTTAAGGTTTAATATTGTTTAGTCTTGATATAGCCAGTCAAGTGAACCTAGTCAATTTGGTTTGTAAATCATTTGTGATTTACATCCTATCTTCTTGTTCATAAGTACTTAGGGATTAATGATTTAGCATATTTTATGAACCTACTTAATTATGCTTAAATTTATATACTATATTGATAAAAAGCGATGGTTTTAATGCAATGTGTAAAGGTTCTTTATTATAGTGTAATGAAAGGTAACAGTTTTTTTACCCTGACAACTGAAATCAAAATCATTTGGTGCATTTCTTTATTAGATGCTCTATTTTCATACAAAGAGCTTAGGGGAGATTCCATGTAGCTTTTAATATTTAAGTTGGATATATTTAGGAAGAATTCCTGCCCTTTAGATATCAAGAAATAAACTTGCCTGGTTTCTTTTCAATGGTTCCTTTTTTAATACATAACTCTTATTAAGAATGTTGATTGGTAAAATCTAACACAAACTAAACAAAGAAAAAAACAGAGACGAACAAAAAGTGCAAGGAAAAAGAAAAAAGTAAGAACATAGTAAAGAGAAAAGAAATATATAAAGTGATTTCAAATCTTCATCATAAAAAATATTAAAAAATCAGAAACTCTTTGTACACTCTAAAGTTACAAACATCTCTTCATTGCATATCTCATCTCTTATCTACAGTATAAACAAATTCATAAAACATCTTTTCAGCCCTGGCATCAACAGTAAGTCCATAAAGGGTAGCCAGAAGTAACAATGTATCTTACTTTAACCTTGATCAAATAAACCAATATTACGTTTCTTCTTTTTGCTTCTATCAGTCTTATTCTTTATTCAAATATTGTTTTAGGATTTAATTTCTCTTCATATCTTCTTTGTCCAATGTCACAGAGTTCTTCAAGGCATTAATAAGTTTGTTTTGTAAATCTAGTAGGAAAAACATTATCCAAGTCTCTCTCTTAATTTGTCATTTGTATTTTTTTTTATGTTTTGAAACCTGAGCTACTTTCTTTTGTAGATCCAGTGAAACGTCCTTTTATAAATCAGTCTCTTGGCCTGTAAATCCATATTCAATACTATCTCTATTTTGTCAGATAAAATTTCTTCTACAGCTGACATTTGTTCAATGATATTTTTTGGGCATAGTTTATCTATAGAAGCAGACATCATCACTGACATTGTTGATCTCATGATTACTATTTTCTGATTCAATTTTTAAGAAGTCTCCTCTGGTATTTTTATTGTTGTAACCATCTTTCAGAGGTGTATATCTTTCTTGTACCTAAAAACTTTAGTCTGTTCTAGTGTCCAGTTTTTCAAATTATTTATGTTGTGTCTTGTAAAAATCAAAACAGGATTTATTTCTTATTAGAAATTTTACAATTGATTCTTAAATCTTATTGTAAAAGTTTCAATATTCCAACTTTGTCTGCATCCTTAGTCCACTTGTAACTTTTTAAAATTAAAAACTTATTTAGCTTTTTGTTGCTTATTTCAGTTTCCTTAGATTCCTAAGATTATGATTACAATTTTCTCTTGTTCAGGATTAAAGACACATCCTGCATTTTCAAACTTGTCATTCTGAAGTTCTCTAATAGCTTAGAAATAGTTATTGAGCAAGTTCCAAAAGTGATTAGAAAGTGAAATTTGTGAACTTAGTGTTAAAATATTCTGCTGTGCTTGCAAGCATGGTGGCTAATCCTGTCATTTCCAGGTGCTCAAATAAACTGCTGTTCTGTGGTCTCCTTGTGGAGTGCGTTCATCCAGAGCACATGTGGGCAATTTCCCATCCTCTCCTTATTTGGGGAGTTTTCAAGGTTAAAGGGTTTGAGAAGGTCTTAACATGGAATGTTATTGCTCAGGAAGCAATAATCTTGCAGCAAGCCAGTAAGAAACAGATAAACTGTATTGTACAAATGTTCAACTTTACACAAACAAGAACAAATCCAATATTACAGTCTGAGTCAAAACACAATTAGTTGAGTAGAATCAGCAAATGTAGTTTCAAGGAAGTTGAGATAAACACAGTCTTCTTATCCTCTGTCCAAGGTCAATACACACATCAGTCTAACAGAGTAGCAAACAGTAGCAAAACTCCAATCAATAACAACAAACCACAACCACCAAGCCACTAAGCCAACAACCTAAGTGATTTACTGGCTCATTCTTATTAGCAACATAGCCATCAGGGTAGGGAATCAGACAACACAACAATTACCATATTCTGTTATTAGCTAACAATGGTTTGCCACAAACTACATGGTCTTAAAGCAATACAGTATGTTATACAAAGCAAACAACATACCTTGGCTTATATTTTCCTGACCCAATCAGTTAGGTAACTTATCCATTCCTAACACATACAAACCTTATCTTTTCAAACTCTGAAATATGGTTTTCATTACATAGCAAATAGCCAATCCTTCTCTAAACTGGGAATATCCAGAATTAGTGCACTACAACTCCCATCATCCTCAGCCACCACTGCATTGGCTGGAGATGGGGATTTGTTAAATTAGGTTGGGGGAAAAGGGGATTAAGATTGTCCCCTTCAGATTTGAAGGAGCAGATTGGGGGGCCTGCTTGCTTTGTTCACTCTTCAGCTACTTATTTATTTATATACTATATTATTGTTATAAATAACCAAGGCAGAAAACTTACTTAATATTTCTTCCTCCTGTTTTCCCCTATGACAATTCTATAAGGTGACACTAGAACTCATAGTTTCTCATTTTTTTAGCTTGGTGCCTTATTCACTTGGATTCTATGTTCTGTACTACAAAATAAATTTATATCCTGTTTAAGTGAATAGGATATATTGTTCTTCATGTGTAAAAATGACAATAGCTTACCATTTTATTTTGTTCAGAGAACATTACAGCAGAGATTTTGTATGAACTTTTGATAAATCACAGAGAAATCAACATGCTAATTGCCGTAGATACTTTTCAGAATGATTTTTTTAAAATAACGTCATCTTTTCCTCATTTTGGGATAATGTCCTGAGAATTTCTTATCTATAATAAAAGATACACATCAGCAAAGGGTTTAAGTTAGGCTTTAAAGTGGACAAAATGAGTGCCACTTCCAAAAAAATATTATTTGAAATCCAAAAATGAAATGCTTGGAATTATTTCTTGTTGGCCTTCCTTTCAGTATTGTGTTGCTTACTTTCCCAATTCTCCTTTCCTGGTTTATGCTGATGTGGAATTGCTTTCCTTCCCAACAGACCCAGGTGGCTGGCCAGCCAAGTGTAAATGGTGCATTTTGAGAGATTGTAAAATGATGATTGCACTACTTAAGTGTCAGTGGCATGTTGCTTGCAAATGAATTGCAAACCAGCTGGTAATCCAGCTGTATGTGTCTCTGGAATCTCTCAGGTCAGGGATAAAACTGTGTCTTTAAACAAAAAGCTAAAGAAAAGCAATTCCTGATGTCAGAGATGGTATAGTTAAATATTCCTTAACTTTTAGAAGAAAATCAGATATTTATAGTAAAGGATCACAATATGTAGCATCAAAGCCAAGTCAAAGGCAAGGCAAGGTCCTTCATTGGAATTAGGGGCAAATTTTAGTTGCTTCGTTAGAGAATCAGGCAATTGCCTAACCATAGCAGCCAAAAATTGATGCAAGAATCTGAGAAAATGCGTAAGTAGTTGAGTGACTCATTCATCTAGGCCAGGCTTTTTGGATTAGTGGCTGATTCGGTATTTTCAGGTGTTCTAGGGGCTCTTGCAAGAGCAGCATGGTAGCCTAGTGGTGAAGGTGCTTGCCTACCACTCAGAAGGTTGAGAGTTCAATTCTAGGTTGCGACAGACATTTCTCTCCTAGGGTGCAAAGAACAAATATCTGCTGCCAATGCCATGTGGCATCAGGAAGGGTATCCGGCCAGTAAAACACTCAGCTCCATCCAGTCACCCCATTCTATCCTGCATGAAGGGATTACAGAGTCATAAAAAGGAAGTTGCGAAGGCTTTTGCAAAAGGGCTGGTCAATGAGGCTTGCTTATATACAAAATATCTGCTGTGGGAAAAGAACTATTTACTACAAGTCTAACTAACAACTCTTCTTCCGGCAGGACATTTCCTCCTAATCCCTGCTTGCTTTTGACCTTTTTCCAGACAGACACTGAGATGGAATTCCCTTTTAATACTTTTTTTTAAGCTTGTGGGGCCCAGAGGCATTCTCTGAAAGAGAAGCTGCACTTTGCTTTGCCTATCTTATATCAGGGAGAGAGAAGTTAGTGATGAATTAGAACCATTTGGTACCACAATATTATTTTGGGAATCAGATTTCTACCTCACTAATTCTAAATAGGTTAGGCCCACTGCGGTGAGTTAAATATCACAGGGTGATTTTCTGGAAATCAGACAAAGAAAAGAAGCAATTCATCCCAGATTGCTCTGCAGGGAGGGATGTTTTTAGTCTGGCCGAATGCCAAATTTATACTAGGGTCTGGTGAAAGGGCT
The DNA here is from genome assembly GCA_027560395.1 of Boaedon fuliginosus. Classification (NCBI taxonomy): domain Eukaryota; kingdom Metazoa; phylum Chordata; class Lepidosauria; order Squamata; family Lamprophiidae; genus Boaedon; species Boaedon fuliginosus. The sequence goes on along the minus strand of JANHGC010003784.1, from coordinate 49,477 downwards.
TGCCACCAGGCAGACTTATAGTAGAAACTAAAACTATCCTCAGAATTAGGTCTTTTTATATCAGGTTACTAATTTTTGCTTTTATCTCTTGATTACTCTTCAGAGGACACTGTGGTTGCTACATTTCCATATGACTCATAGATCTTTATAACTTTTTAATCACTTTGTTTTTTTGCAAAGTGTTTAAGGTAACACATTCCTTTAGCAGGTGTGAGCCTTGTTTGGATGGTTCATGGCAGGAAATGATGGATGTTAATAATGAGCAAATACCTTTATAAACAGGAGAGTTTGGAATGACGTTCCCTCTTTCTGCAATCACTTTATTTATTTACAAGTATATATCCACATTTATTATTTATACAAAAAATTCAATGCAGCAGATTCAACGCCTTGTTCCTCCTCTCTTCTCCACAACAACAAACCCATGAGGTAATTTGGGCTCAGATAGATGACAGGCCCAAAGTCACCCAGTTGACTTTTATGGCTGAGGTGGCATTTGAACTCACAGTCTCTGCGCTTTCTAGCCTGGAGTCTTAACCACTAGACCAAACGGGCTCTCCAGAAATGATAGCTATACGGACTTTAGGGCTAGTAGTTTTTTCTGTTGTGCTGAAATTTCGATGTTGGAGTTGAACCTTTGTCAGAAATAATGGAAGTCGGTCTGAAAATGGAAGCGTCAATTCATACTAGAATCCGGCCAATTCTTGCCGTGGACATCTTCGCTTTAATAAATGCATAGATGTGGTTTTGGGAATCCAATGATTGTCTTATCAGCACTTTAAAGTTCAATTTCTGAAGGATGTTCCAAAGTAAGCTTTTATTTGTGCTTGATTGAAGGAAGAGCTCAAATTGCAAATGTACAGATGGAAGTGGATTCATGCCCTCAACCCTTAAGAGTTAGAACCTCGCTCATAGGATTTCAATTCCTGACAAAATCCACACTAGTCTTTACTCAGAATTTCATGGCTGTTCTTTTTGTGCTTGGCCCATCTTCACATTATTAATGCTTACAAGAAGCTACAATCAATATATTTCCACAGGTTTTAGGACTTTGATTGGAGTAAGTTATAACATTAAAATTATTTTTGAGAGCAGCTGATAGAATTTTAATTCTTTCTTTTGCTATAGTGTTGATTAATAATGAAGGGGTCCATGCAACATGGGTTGTGTTAGTGAATTAGCAAACTCTTCTGAGTTTTCTTAGCTCGTATAATCAGGTTTCTCAAGTATAGTAGTTTCAGTTGCCATTTGAAAGCTATTTTATAGTGTTAAGATACAGAATATAGCTGTCTTATACAGAATATAGCTGTCTTATTATGCATGTTCAGTAATTACAGATGTATGTGTGTGTGTGTATGAGAGGTGGAGAAAGAGAGAGATGAGTATTCTGTAGATATTTTGATCTGGACAAAGAAGCTATAATTTCCCTCCAGAATACAGTGATTGATGTTTATTTTACACTGCCCAGAGTCCCTCTGTGAGTGAATGAATGAATGAATGAATGAATGAATGAATGAATAGAATTGCATTGCATTGCAAATTGCATTTTGTTATGATGAAGTGAGAAATTTGAGTTGCAACCCTGCTGACTTTCTTTTAAACTGATAATATGGTGAGATAAACCTATGAGTTTCTGGGAAGAAAAATAAGATTCAGATGTGCAAAATGGTATTATATACATTATGCCTCAGCTGAAAAATATGACTAATGAGTCAGATATACAAATCTCATAAACAACTTGATGAATGTTCTAATGCAGCCTTCTCATCTGCTATTTGGACTACAAACCACTAAATCTCAATCCAAAGCCTTAGTAATTTAAAAAGAATTGGAAGTTACAGGAATTACCTTTGTCTTTGTAAAATGGAGGCATAATGTTTTGCAATGCAATAGATTCTGAATAGCAGTAGCAAAAATGACAAAAATGGCAAAATGACGAAAGATTTGCTTACACTAAAATATAAATAATACAGGTCCTTGTTTAGCAAGTGCCTCCGGCAGCAATCATTTGCAATTACAATGGTAATGAAAAACAAACTTTGTGACCACTCCTTGCATTTACAACTCCAGGGGATACCTGAAGTCAGATCATAAGCAAAGTTGTAGTTTTACTTAGCAATGGCTTCATTTGACAACTGAGTTGCCAGTCCCAATTCTGGTTGTTAAACAAGGACTATCTGTGATTGAATCTTTCTAGCCACCTTCTCCATAGCAAACTGTCCTTCTCCTAATCCAACTACATGTCCCTGCCCTTCTGTTCATCAGATCACAATTTCTAGTACTTGAATCATTAACTCTAGTTCATAGAGAGATAATTCATGATGAAGCATGTGGGAATATTGTAAGGTAATTGTGCATGTGTAGAAGATGAATACAGACCTATTGTACGTAGTTACCAATGGGTTTCCATGAAGCATCTTTATTTATGCCACTAGACATGTCCATATTTGATTGTATATGTCTTGATTGTACAAATACTCATCAATACTTGGGAGGTTTTGTTGTTTGTTGATATGGAAAATACTTATTTGTACTTTAAAACAAACAACACAGGCTCTTTCCAGGCTAGGTCTTTATTTTGTCAGTTCAAAGAGAAATTGTGGTTGAAAATATGATGTCAGGAGGATCTAATTCTATTATTACTTTGATTATCTATTCAATAATAGCATTATTACCCACAGGCCTGTTTTAATGTTTTAATATCCTTAAAAATGCAGCATGTTAATAATACTGGTTTAATTATAGTCTAAAATAATCAAAACTAAAAAAAAGGATTGCGAAAGCTAAGGATATTTGAAAGAAGCTTCGCTAAAGAAAGAGATAGCTTCTGGCTCTCTTTTGAGTGTAGCCTCTTCCGTTATGTTACTTTATCTTATCAGGCAAAAAGTCCCAGAAATAGAAAGTTTTCCATGCATTACAGAAGCTGCCCTGGAAGTTTGTGGACTGCAGTGTTTGCTTTTAGTTTGAAGGGGGGGGGGGGGTAGAGCCAAAAAGGCAAGGAGAAAACTGCAAGCGCAGAACTCTGAATTTTGTAACATAAATAAATTGTAGAGATAAAACATTTGCTGCTTTCAGTAACATTCCGCATTCAAGCACTTGCCTGCCTGTCTGCTATGCCTAAAGAAACTATTGATCTTCTGTTAGAAGAATGACAGAGGGAGAAGGAGAAACAGGAGCTGCAGCTTGCTTTGGATTAGTAACAAAGAGAATCCGCAAACTCTTCAGACATTTTCCTAAGTCTAAATCATGGTCAGAGGGTCTTCAGCTCCGACTTAAGAAGCCCAGTAGACCAGTGTTACTGGTTAAAGGTAAGTTCTAATGGTTTGAGCAAAAATATGCCCTGGCTAACTGAAAGATATGGGGTGTTAGTTACTGATGAAGAGAACAGAAGATGTCCAGTGCTACTTTGCACACTCTTTATAGAAATGTCTTGATGATTAACTCAGACAACACTTTTTGGGTAAAGTTTTGAGTTTTACTTGGGCAGTGGTTGTACACTATGAGTTGATTAAGCAGCCTAAGGATTAAAGAACTATTTAATCAAGCTCACAATTTAAAATAATAGCAATAATAAATTATTGTATAAATGGTATAGTGTTCTAGCAATGGTTTTGTGAGTTGCAAAAAAACCCCCATCACTCCTATAGATTTGTGTATATTGCTGTTTTTTTATCATATGGGTACAAATCTTAAATGTTGAAGTGTAGCACTTAAATAGCATGTTTTTTCTTTTGCTTAAATAGCATACTTTTTGAAATAGTGAACATAGAGAAAGTCATTGGAATTTCAAAACTTGCCTTCCATTTGTAAGGATTTGATAGAGGCAAAAAGCTCATAAAATGAAGTTAACAACTGTAAGATTCGCATATTTGAGGTGTATGGTGATATAAATTGTTATTTATTTTATTTTTATTTATTTTTATTAGATTTATACCCCACCTCAGTCCCCCAGTCAGTTATTTTATGACTTTAAGATTATTTTTTATGGGGAAAAATAGACTTACTAACCAATATGGATTCTATATTGTTCTAAAGATTTTAGAATTACATGTTTTATGTAAGACATATCTATATTGTTTTAATTCGAGTTTTGATTAGAAATATCCCAGTATTTCAGCTATCATATTCTTCTTTAAGCTATCTCATGGTAGAATCTATACTGAGTTATCCTGATGATCTGCTGACTTCATGGAATGAGAACTGGCTTGCTATTTCAAACAGGCCAAACATTTCCCTTATTCTCTTTCCCTTACTCTTTTCTGAAGATGAGAAAAAAATAGATTCAATACAATCAATCAAGCATGGGTAGCATAACAAGGATCAGCAGGGTAGCTGTAACCCCGAGACATCCAGCTGTGGCACTCTTCTATAAGAGCTGCCATTTTCCCCCCTGACTGCTATTTTACACATTCACTATAGTAATTATGGGGTATTATTTTTGCCTCTGTGATTGAATTTCAGTGCAGTAAATGTAACCCATTGTTTAAGTGGATGAGCAGAAGAGCATAACACCCTTCTAAGATTTTACTGTATTGTTCAATGATATATGATTATTTATTTTATTATGTTCCCATTTACAAGATATGGACAAATGTGGCTTAAAAGACATATTTTGATCTAGGAGCTTATTTGTACTAGTTTTATTTAGCAGTCTTTTGCATTTGCAGCTTTTAACATAAGTTAAAATTCAGTTTTCTTTTGAATTGTCCATTTAGGTCAATTGAATTTTAATTGTATAATTGTATAATTGTAATATACAAATATGTGGAGGTTGAACTCTAAACTACTGTTAAGTAGCGATTAAGTACTATTTATTCTGATGAAGACTTGGCTACCACGTTAGTATCCCTAAATTATGAGACTTTCTGAGATGAAAGATTTGCTTACTGAGCCTGTATTTATTTTACAGTATTAAAGATTTAAATTCTAATTAGTATAAAACATTCAGAACAATTGCAAAGATAGCATATTTTATTAAAGTTGCATTGTAAGAAAAAGTCTCATTTTGTTAAATTTAAGAGTTAGGTGGTATGTTTCACCTTGAAACCAGTTGTTTTTTCTGAACTATGTCATATTGTTTCAACCTAAAGCTGGTGTTCAGTTTCTAAAATTAGCTTTCTCATCCAGTCACTGAAGCCATTACATCTATTTGGAAGGTGATAGGGAGTACTCCTTTTAACTATAAGTGAGCCTCTCCACTCTGGCATTCTCCAGATGTTTAAGGACTGCAGGTACCAGATTTTCCAGCTAGCATGACATTAAAGTCTGGAAATAAATCTTGTTACACATATTGAAGTTACACAGTTGTAGAAAGTTTCTCTAAAGAAATTCCTAATGACTGCAGGCCCTACAATTGAATGTAAGAAAAACAGTGGACATCAGGATTTTGAGACAGGCATACTCATTTTTAGCTAATTCTCAGATAAGAAACCAGAAAGACTGCCAGGATACATGTTCCAAGTTAGTTACCTGAAAGGTCTATGTGGAGAGAAACCAAGGAAGATAGAAGACATTGAGAAGGCATCAATTACAGGGAAAAGGTAGTAAGGATTCTTTTATTGGCAAAAGTGGAAAACAGGATTTAAGCAAAATTCAGACTTCTTTCTCTGTAAATTTCTTGAATGCAGGGATGTCCAATCTTTTGGTGGCATCCTTCACCTTTCAAGAGTCTCAGCATTGCATAGGACATGGCAGTTCATCACTGCAGATGGGGTGGTTTGGGAAAAAGTTTAAGGAGTGTTTTTAATTATCTATGTTTTGGGGCTGACATTCCCCATAGCTAATAGACAACACAGTTTTCATCTGTTTGCAATTGAAAATAACAGGGAAATATGCCTTAGCTTCCAGTAACTGCAAAAAGGAAAAATCTGTGGTTCAGGGGCCACAAAGTGCCTAATCTTGTTTAATAACTAGTTACACCTTGGTTTCTATACAAGGTTGCAGCTCAGTTCTGAGATAGTCTTCAAGGCTGGCCAAATCACATTGTTCTGATAGGGAGAAGATTCAAGGACATTTTTACCTGGTTGTCACTGTAGTTAATGATAGTACTTACTGCATAACATGTTATTGAAATAATTGTTAAAAGATTTTTCACCTGGAAAGAGCAGCAGTGTTATGGTTCCTCTTCTGTAGATCTTTCTGGTGTCTGTTGCAGGTAGCTGTTACAATGCTCTACAATTGCTTTAGTTGGATTATTTCTTGCCCAGATAGATGAAATTTAAAAATGCTTTTTGCTATTAGCAAAATTAGGACAAAGGTACAGTATAGAAATAACAAATAAAGGTTATGTCAAAATTAATCTGGAGAAGATAAATTGGGGAAGTGGTCTAGGAGCAATTTCCTGTGATGTTAAAATTCATGGTACCTGATTTAAAAGATATTTGCCTTCTCAGATGGTTCTCTCTGCTATGACACTGCAAGAAGTGTTGTGCAAATGTGCATCTGTATAAGAAAGTGTGTTACAATTTGAATCAAAGTGTAGTTTCCTGTAAAGTCTGAACTGGTAAATGAGTTACAGCAATCCACAGAAAGTTCCCGTTTTCTTCAACAACAACAACAACAACAATAATAATAATAAGAGCAGCAGCAGCACCGGCTGTCATGATGTAGCAGAGGAAAGGAAGCCCAGATCACGGAATTGGTGTGCAGACTTCCTTGAATCAGAGTTGTGTTTTAAAATAATTTTCAGCAGCTCATGTTTTTCCATGGAAACTTTCATTTAATACTTGTGAGCATTTTTCAGTGACAGGTCAACACTGCAAATAACGAAAAATAGTTCTGCATTACGATTTGTGTCTCTGGCTTCAGTTTGAGTTGCACTGCATAGTATTCTGGTGTATGTCGGTAGTGCTCATTTTATGGTAGCAAAGTAGACTGGGAATAGTGGAAGGTTAGCAGTCTGGATAAATCAGTAAGTAAAAAAATTAAAATATCAACATGTTATCTTAATCAAGAAAAAGGTCCATTCTGAAGAGCTTTGGAAGCCTTGGAAGCACTCTTAATTATTGCATCACATATACAGTTAAATTGGCTTGCACTATTGGTGCCGTCCCAACTAACCCATGACATAGAAAGCAATGAACCAGCAATTCCTTCCACATAAAGAACTTTGCATTGAAATTAATTGATGACTGCAAAACAGACAAAATACTGAATTTTGTCAGACATTAATGAATTATATTTTTGATACTATATTTTTGAACAAGCTTTCAGTTCTTTCAGAAAAGAAAGACACAAAAGCCTGTGTATTTTTATGTGCATAAATCCCTTTTAAATGAATAGGAAACTTTAAGATTTGAATTAATAGCTATTTGGAAAATCCTGGCCTCGGGAGAACAATGCTTTTGCTTTTGTAGAAAAGCATAATAAACAGTTGTTTTCTGTTTGAGATGAAATTCAGGAAAAAAGCCCATTTCTAATATTCATTATTTGATGGAGAAACATATTAGAATAGTCTTGCGAAACATGATGCCCTCCAGGGTTTTGGGGATTACAAATGCCAGAATGTCTAGCTTTTAGAGATCCCCCAAATCTTAAAAATACTAAATCCTAAAGATAGGATTGAAATATATGTGCACCCACACCCTATTATTGAAGTTAATGTAGTTGAAAGATGCAGCTTTTTCAGGATGGACCAAAATGGATTTTCTTGTGCTGGAGCAAAATTGCCTTCACTTTGCAGTCACCTAAATATGAAGGATGGCAGATCAGACCAAGGGCTGCTTATTCTAGCATGTTATTTCCCACAGCGGTCAGTTTTAACCTAAGGAGAACTGCATTTCTTTGCTGCTCTTCCATGATTTTATTTTGTAGCACCTGGTGTTTATATCTGGCCTTGAAGTTGATGTAAATAATCTTTCTTGTTTTCCTCATATAATCTGCCTGTTCTTTCATTCAAAAACAAAACAAAACATTGTAGATGAGTGCTAGACAAGAGTGAGGGACTTTGATCTCTTATAACTAGCAAATTAAATTGAAATACCTTAGGCCTCCTCGTTGTATGTAATCATGGAATGAAAGGATTTATGTTCTTAAAAGCATGTTCTCAATAATGTGAGAAGAAACATATGGGCTCAGACCAAAGATCTATGCAATCCAGTATTCTGTTCTAAAGCTGGTTAAACATATCTTTGAGAAACCCAGAAATAAGATATGTATGCCCTGGTTGATGAGATTAATCCTGAGGAGTCTCCTTCTGTTAGTCAATTCTAAAGAGTTCCTTAGTTTATTAAAAAGAAATCTTTTGGAGATACATGTAGTCTTTGAGTTCTAACTATTCATTTAATGACCAAAGTTACAATGGAACTGGAAAAAATGACTTATGACCAGTTTTCACAGTTATGATCTTGTAGCATCCCCACAGCCATGTGATCAAACTTCAAGTGCTTCGCAACCGCCATGTATTTACAATGGTTACAGCATCCTGGGGTCCTGTGATTGTCATTTCCAACCTTCCTAGGGAGCTTCTGAGAAGCAGAGTCAATGGGAGAAGTCAGATTCACTTAACAACTGGGCTATTTTGCTAGAACCTATCCATCTAAAATGCTTAGCCCATTCATCAGTTGCCAATCTAATCAAATCTCTTACTGTTAGTTTAAGCAGCAGTACAGAATCATACTAACTGGATCAGAATATAGAATATAGAATAACAGAGTTGATAGGGATCTTGGAGGTCTTCTGGTCCAATCCTCTGCTCAAGCAGGAGACCCTGTATCATTCTGGACAAATAGCTGTCCAGTCTCTTCTTAAAAACCTCTAGTGATGGAGCACCCACAACTTCTGGAGGCAAGCTGTTTCACTGATTAATTTTTCCCACTGATAGGATAGGACATCAACAGGAAATTTTTCCTTAGTTTTAGGAGCCTGGTGGCATAGTGGTTAGGATGTGGTATTGCAGGCTAACTCTGACCACAGACTGAAGTTTGATCCTAATGGGACTTGAGATTGTCTCAGCATTCTATCTTTCCGAGGTCAGTAAAATGAGGGTCCATATTGTTGGGGGAAATATGCTGTCATTTTAAACCACTCAGAGAGTTCTGTAAAAGCACTATGGAGTGGTATATAAGTCTAAATGATTGCTATTGCTAGGTTGGATCTGTGTTTGATAAGTTTCCATGTATTACTTCTTGTCCTGCTTTCAGCTGCTTTGAAGAATACTCAGTTCCCATGATTGACTATTGCATGCTTTAGTCTCCATTCCTCTAATTATTTTTGTTGCTCTTCTCTGCACTCTTTCTAAAATCTCAACATCTTTTTTGTATATGGAGTAGTATATAACCATCATCACTCTGTGGTGACTAAAACTGGATACAGTATTCCAAGTGTAATCTTACCAGTGCAATATAAAGCTGGACCAGCACATGCTCTTGAAACTATCACTTTGTTGATGCAACCCAGGACTGTGTTAGCTTTTTTTGCAGCTGCAGCACAAGTGGTTGTCCACTAGGACACCTAGGTCCTTTTTATAGTTATGTTGAGCCAGCTACCACCTATTCTGTATTTGTGCATTTGGTTTTTCTTGACCTACTTCTCTCGCCACTGAATTGCATTTTGTTGGATAGGGCCCAGTATTCAACTCTGCCAAAGTCCTTCTGGTTCTTGAGCTATCTTCTAAGATGTTGGCTATTCGCCTCAGCTTGATGTCATCTGCAAATTTGATGAGTTCCCCTTCTTAACACCTCATATAAACTGTTTATAAAGATGTTGAAAGAATACCGGACCTAAAGCAGTGGTGGTCAGCCATTCATTAATCTGTCTGGTCGGGATACTGTATATCTTCCATATTTCTATTTTACCAAGAAGTAGGCTGTGCTCTACTAAAATGCCTTACTAAAGTCTAAGTACACTATGTCCACAGTATTTCTGTGATCTACTTTGTCACTTTGTCAAAGAATGCAACAAGGTTTGTCTGGCATGATCTGATTTTGACAAATAAGCTATATATGCAGTTGTTCAATTAGACATTAAAAGAAGTAACACAAATTATGATATAAAAAAGGAAAAAGCAAATATATAGGAGATCATTCTAATGATTAAATATTCATACTTCCATTCCCCACCCTCCAATCAGAGCCGAAGAAGCTTCTTGGATGAGAAGTGAAATGTTTTCAAAGAAAAAGCAGAAAGTCCAGTTTCCTCTTGAAAAAAAAAGCACCTTTGGGACATTCATACTTGTATGTTAACTATTTCTATCCTGTTTGCCCTCAATGAAACTAGTCATTTGTTGTATGTACTCTGCATGGGAAGAAAAAGGTTCAAGTGAAAATACCATGGCTTAAAAATGATGTGGGGGAGCTGAAAAATAAATATTTGTAACTATTTTAAGTTGCACAACAATATGCAGCTGTAAATTCATCTTTCTTGGCCATTAGTTGATTAAAAGTGCATTTGAAAGTGAAATTCTGTCTTTCGCCTACACACGCCAACCGAATGGGAAAGGAGGCTCAGAAGCATTAGAACAGATCTATGCAACGTGTCTGTTTTGCTGAGGCACTCTTGATTAATAAGCTTAATTGACTGTTGAAGTACTTGACCAATGTGATGATTGAAGCAATGGATTTCCTGCATTAGTTCTGAAAGCCTCACTTAAAGATGGTAGTATTCAGTTCACAGACTGAAACATTATTGTGTAATTGAGGACTGCACTTGTGCATCATTAATAAATCTGTTCCTATTATATTCACCTGAAAAGAGGACTAGTTTTTCCCTAAATAATTAACCTTTAAAATGGAAGGGATGGTTTGCTGTAGATTTATAGAGAATATACTAACTGAGCTATCCCCACCCCCTTCTTTTTCTTTTTCTGGTGGGATCATTATGAATTCAGTGTAATTTTTTTTTTAAGAATAATATTTTCATTAATTCAAATAAACATGTATATAATTTAGTTATGAATGCTCCAAACATCTGAAAAGATATCACACAGAAGACTGGGACTCATTCTTTAGTGTAATGGGACAGGATGTGGTGTAATGGTTTTAAATTACTAAGAAATCAGATTTCAAGTTGAAGGTAAGAAAACCTTTTTAATGCTGAGAGCAGTTAATAGAAGCAGTTTCCCAAGAAGAAGATAGTCTCTCCTTCATTGTGTTTGTGAAGAGGCTGGACTCCAATCTATAAGGATGCTTTCACTCCAACTATCTGTTTGTAATCTAGCATTTAAAGAAATATTTTAACATGTTCTCTATAGGGTACATGTAGAAAAACTGCTAAAAGCATTTGACTGCAGTCAGAAAGCATTTATGTTTTCTAAGAATGCCTGTGCAGACTATCTAACATTACTTTGTATTATTGTTAGTTATTATGTCAGCTGGGCTAGAAATGAGAACCATTGGTGACCATGTGCACTCTGATTTAGAAAGTTATCATGAAGATCTTTTCAAGAAGGCTTTTGACTGAAGTCTGTGATCCAACTGTATGTGACAAATAGGATATATGTATTTTTCTATAAGGAGAAATCCTTAACTAATTTCCCCAAACAATGATTGTTTTTTTTGGAACTCTTTTCCTAAAATGTTTCTTTCATTCCATTATAACAAATAACTTGTGAATTATGAGGTATGAAATATGAGAAGGGATCTAGTTTAGTGTAGTGACCAAGGCATCAGTCTGGAAATGTGGAAGCTCTGAGCCTTAGGTATGGAAGCTGGATGGGTGACCTTGGACAAGTCCAAGGACACACACAGTCCAACTAATCTCACATTCCCACAAGGTTAGGTACATTCACTGCCTTGAATTATAAAAATAATAAAGGTGAGATATAAATATTCCAACTTCGTTTAGGCTAAATATTTTCTAGATCAGGGGTTTTGAACACTCAAAGAGCCATTTGGACCCATTTCCCATAGAAAAAAAAACCTGCACAGGGAGCCACAAAACCTGGATGGGCATGGCCAACTCGATGTCACTCACTTCCACCCAGTCACATGACCCACCCCAGCCATGCATTCCTAGATGGTCATTAGGGCAGAGAATAGGGAACCACAAAATGCTGCTCTCTCTCTCTCTCTCTCTCTCTTTCCCTCTCCCTCTTCCCCCCCCTCACGTGCTCTCTCTCTGTCTCTACGTCTCTTTCTCTCTCAGAAAGCCGAGGCTGGGCTAAGCTGGAGAGCTCTCCTTGGGGCTGTTCACTACTTCTTTTTTCTATTTGGAAATCCATGCTTGCTGAAGAAACAAGCAGGAACCAAAGTGGAGGCTTTCTTCCCCCCCCCCACTCCTTCCCTTCTCATGACCAGGGCTGTGGGGTGGCGGGGAGGGTGTGCACCTTCCTCAAGCGAGTGGCCAGGCTTGGCAAAGGCGCATGCAGGGTGGGCAGCCACTCACTTGAGGAAGTTCTCTCCGCGTTCATGCACCATTCTGGCTGCCCCACAGGCCCGGTATCAAGTGGGGAAAGAATGGGGGGGGAGGAGGAGGAAAGCCTCTGCTTTAGTTCCTGCTCATTCCTCAGCAAGCATGGATTTCCAAGGGGAAGAAAGAAAAGGAGTAGCGAACAGCCCCGAGGAGAGCTCTCCAGCTTAGCCCTGCCTAGGCTTTCTGAGAAAGAGACACAGAGGCACAGAGACAGAGGGAGGGAGGGAGGGAGGGAGATTAAACAGAAAGAGAAAGAGAGAGAGAGAGATAAACACACATACGCACAGAACGAGAGATGGGGAACTGGTTGAGGGGCGAGAGTCTTTGGCGACGGCACTCTGCCTTTCTTGAACCTGACCCCTGGGATGGGCATTCATGGTTCAGCAAGGCCACCCCCCTTTTCCTGCTGCCCTGAGCTTTTTAAAGCAGTGCCAGAGAATCAGCCCCAGACGCTTCTCCATCCTCCACCATTGCACTTACCTTCTCAGGCCAGGCGAGGGAAGGGAGAGTGAAGGTGAGAGGTGGAGCCAGTCATTGAGGGGACAGGGAGCCACAGCAGAGGGCCCAAGGAGCCTCAAGCAGCTCCAAAGTCGCAGGTTGCCAACCCCCATTCTAGACCCTTCCTTGCTATTCTTCTGAATTGTAAGTGGGCTTAAAGTGCTAATCTCCAAACTGTTGTGAACAGGGGTGGGCTTCAAAAAATTTAACAACTGGTTCTCTGCCTGGCTGCTGGATGGGTGTGCCCATGATAGGCGTAGCCTAGTCAGCCACCTGCACCACAGTGGGAAGCCCATTTTTCACCCTCCCCAGGCTCTGGAGGCTTTCCTTGAGCCTCCAGGAGGGCAAAAACAGCCTTCCCGGGCTCCAGAGGCCTTCCGGGGGCTGGAAACGGGCTGGTTTCTGGCTTTCTGGAGCCTCTGGGAGGCCCATTTTTCACCCTCCACAAGCCTCTCCACAAGCCCTGTGGACCTGGGATCCAAAACAGGCCACATCGGGACTCCTGGGAGGGGCGGGCAGGGCGGGTGGGGCCAGCCAGTCATTGCAACTACCAGTTTGGTGAACCAGTTATAATATCAACATCCAGTTTACCTGAACTGGTGTGAACCAGTAGCAGCCCACTCTTGGTTGTGAAGCATCCTTTACTACATAGCACCTCTTGCAACTCAGATACTTACCTGCCACTATTACCATATTTAGTATATTTTCTTTTATTTCACTTTCTTCATTTAAATAAAATGATCATGCTGCTTTTGCCCTAAGGCATATCTAACCAAAATTTGCTCCAAATAAAAATATAACAATTATCTCATACCAGATAAATGCTAAATGGTACATTACCACATTTTTTCTCTTGGGAGTTTCTTATGCTTTTGCTTTTCATATATGTTGGCTGATATCCAAAGACTGTTATTTTATACTTATATAGTAATCTCATCATTCTAATACATAGAAACATCTATTGTTTGATATAGATGCTGGTGTTAGGTGAATGAGGAAAGGAAGAAGTAACATACAGAATACTTTTGGGCAAGTAAATATAAAGTGATATATAACAAAAAATAATTGTTATAGTACATTAAAAAAGGTTATTCGGTGGTGCAGTGGTTAAATGCAGCACTGCAGTCTCTGCTGACTTGTTCAGCAGGTTGTCAGATCGAATCCACAGGATCAAGGTTGACTCAGCCTTCCATCCTTTCTAAGGTCGGTGAAATGAGGACCCAGATTGTTGGGGGAAATAAGCTGACTCTATAACTGCTTGGAGTTTTGTAAAGCTCTGAAAAGCAGTATATAAATCCTGAGTGCTGTTGCTATCCATGTTGTAAGCCACCCAGAGTCCTTTGGGACTTGGGCGGCATATAAATATAATAAATAAATAGATAAATAAATACAGCATTAAAAAAATTCCATCAAAATCCTGATAGGAACCTTCTACTTCAGAGCTGTCAAATTCCCAGCCTGCGGGCCAGATGACTACGCCCGTTTTAGCGAAGGGGGTAAAGTCCTGATACGTCATGTGGTACAGCCATGACAATGTGAGTTTGACACCCCTGTTCTACTGGTAAAAATTATTGAAGCTTGAGGGCCTGTTTAAATAGATTGGCATTTATGGCTAGCCTTCAAAAGTATTATTAATAGCAGGAAAATTCAGCTTCTCAATGTGTAATAATGTTAATAAAAAAATAAGATGATGGAGCAAAATACTAACTTACTGGGCCATCTTTTACTGATTAGTGATGTATAAAGGAATCTTTTCTGATATCTGCCTGACTCAGGATAATAATAGAAGTTAATAAGGAAGCCACATGCTAGGAGCCAGAAGATCAATTGCAAGAAAAGAAAAAGAGTTAAACATACATTGGAGTCATGAATGAAGAAAAGTCATAGAAATTTCAAATTGTACATGGATTTTGAAGAACCAACATTGATGACTCAAGCATGTGATTTGAGTTTTGATGTATTTATAATGCCCCACCTTCTATATAGCTTGTTTTAATTTTAATAATTTCACAAATATAAATTCTTACAGTACTTTTCCAAGGTGAGTCCTTAGGTTTTGCCTCTGTCAACACAATTATGCCTTTGTACTTGGGGACATTCCTTTCCAAGGGCAGTTTTCCTTTCAATTCATACAGACACTTGCCAGTATCTTGCTCAGTTCTCCTTAAATTAGGTAGGAACAGTTCACAAATCTCTTCTGAGTCAGCCCTATTCCAGTAAACACACAAAGTCCCACCCTCTTTACTTTTCATTTGAAGCAGCAGTGTATGGTCCCTGCCTTCTTTCTGATTTCTCTATATTAGGTTGATTCATGGTGGAGTGGTTAAATATAGCACTGCAGTCTCTGCTGATTTGTTCAGCAGGTTGTCAGATCGAATCCCCAGGCTCAAGGTTGATGCAGCCTTCCATCCTTTCTAAGGTCAGTGAAATGAGGACCCAGATTGTTGGGGGCAATAAGCTGACTCTATAACTGCTTGGGGAGTGTT
>JANHGC010003781.1:90709-101545 GCA_027560395.1 Boaedon fuliginosus | reverse complement strand
AAGATATTAGGCCGTCATATGCCCCCACACTCATTTTTCTATTTCAACTGAAAGGGGGCAAAGCCAGGAACTTCTCATATTCTATCTACCTCGTATATATGCTATGATGATTATAAACATGTCTAAGACCCAATAGTTGAGTATCTTTGGCCAAATGGAAAGTTTTTAGACTCTCTCCAATTTTAACTCTTCCCTTTTCTAGGGCTTAACTGATATCTACTTTTGTGTTTTTCAAAGTTACTATGAGGTGGCAGGAATTAATATATGTGACATTACACTCTAGGAAAATTAAGCTCCCAATATATCTCCCACACCAAGTTTTTCTCATATTCTATTACTTCTTGTTCATGTATCTAGATGAATAAAATCTCCAGTCCTGGAGATAGAGAGGCAGCTATGGACCTTGTTTTGTTTTGCTTTGGTCATCCAAAACTCAGATTCTCCCTCCTCTCCAGAGTCAGAATTACTAGACACAGTAGAGGCCTCTCCATATGGCCAAGAAGACTCTTACCAACAGTGACAGGACTATTAATGTTGTAAGTCCTTGTGTTGCAAGGGTGCATTAGCAGAGCCAGAAACAATGCAGCTGTAAGAGTCCCAGTTACTAGTGATAAGCCCAGGAAACAATAATCACACAGTAAGCCAGTAAAACTACAATCAAACTGTATTTTTCAGATGTTAAAGTCACAAAGCAAAAAGCCATTCCAATATTACAGTCCAGGTTCAGATGCACTAAGTTGAGTAGAATCACCAAATGAAGTTCAGGGAGTTAACACAGTCTTGTTATTAGCAGTCCAAGATTAGCAAAACACGATCAGTCCAAAGAGAGTAGAAAACTCCAACCAGCAACAACAAACCACAAACCACAACCACCAACCCACCTCTCACAACCCACAGAGTAACAGACTTAATGGTTTATTTTATTTACAATGCAGTCACCTGCATTATCCAATAAGGTAACTCTACAATTACTATACTCTGTAATTAGCTAACTATGACTCATCATAAAACCACATAGTCTTAAAGCAATACTATACATAAGATACAATAACCAAGATACTTTGGCTTATCTTTTCCTGACCCAACCAGTTAGGACACTAATGGACACTAATCCATTCCTAACAAGGACAAACCACTTTTATATAACCAAAGAGCAAACCTCACTTGTGTTCTAGTATTGGTGATGTTATCTATTTGAGTAATGAAATTTTAGCAAGAAAGCAGCCAAACCTTGAGAGAACCAAGGCCTCAGACTTTTTCTACTAAGATTGGGGTAGACCTTGCAGCTAGGAGTCCTCCACCAGACAACATAATATTTGTGTCATTTTGATTTCACTGAGTCAGGACTGTGAATCTGAAACCAAAGAGAGACCCAATAGAGTTGAAGGGACTTTGGACAGGTGTATTATACCAGTGTTCTTGGTGATTCAACCTGACTACAGGAGCTAAACGTAATGGGAGGGGATAGCTAAGTAAGAAAACCTATTTGTATGATTCTAAGTGATTCTGAAATTATATAGCAATAGCATTAGATTTATATACCACTTCACAGTGCTTTACAGCCCTCTATAAGTGGTTTACAGAGTCAGCATACTGCATCTAACAAGCTGGGTCTTCATTTTATCGACAATGGAAAAATGGAAGGCTGAATCAATCTTGAGCAAGTGAGACTCAAACTGCTGAGCTTCTGGCAGTTGGCAGTCAGCAGAAGTAGCCTGCAATACTGCATTCTAACCACTTTCCCACCACGGTTCTTAATATAAACATTTATTACAATTCTTAAAGCAAACAAACAGTATGCCTCCATTATAGCCTGCAGCTACAGTAGACTCTAGAGGGAGTTTGGTTTGCAAAGTAAATGGGTCTGTTTAACCTCTAAGTTACCTTAGACTAGGAGTGTCAAACATAAGACCCACGGGCCAGATTCGGTCTGCCCATGTCACTTCAGCCTAGTCTACCCAATGCAAAGAGGAAACATCGGGCCAGCATGGCTTCAGCCCAGTCTACCCAATGCAAAGAGGAAATTTCAGGCCAGCGTGGCTTTGGACTGGTCTACCCAATAAGAAGAGGAAACATTGGGCCAGTGTGGCTTCATCCCAGTCTACCCAGTATGAAGCGGAAACATGCCAGCAGTTTGGGGAGTGGTATCAAGCTGGTCATGGCCACCCAGTTGGCCATACCCACCCACCCAGTCAGCCATGCCTGTCCAGTCCCGCAAGGTCAACCACAGCCCTGATGCGCCCTCAATGAAATTTAGTTTGACACTCCTGCCTTAGACTAGGTCTAAGTTACCTTAAAATCAGAACTCTTGAAGATTGGGCCAGCATGGCTTTGGCCCAGACTACCCAATGTGAAGAGAAAATGTCGGGCCAGTGTGGCTTCGGCCTGGTCTACCTAATGCAAAGAGGAAATATCAGGCCACATCAGGCCACATGCAGTTTGGGGAATGGTGTCAGTTGGCCACACCCACCTAGTTGGCCTGTCTGGACCTCCCAAGGTCAACCACAGCCCTGATGCAGCCCTCAATGAAATTGAGTCTGACACCCCTGCCATAGACTAGATCTAAGTTACCTTAAAATTAGCACTCTTGATCCTAATCAAGAGCAGATATGGCATTTGCTGAGATATTTATAGAATTAACTGACATGTTAGGAGTTGAGGGATTTAGCAGGCCATATTTGCCGCAATATAAATATAAGTCCTATGTGCAATGACACAAAATCTTGAGCACTGAGCAAAATTCTGTTTTTCAGCTGTATGTATCCAACTTCTGAAAGCAAGTAAAAGAGAATGAAAGCAAGCAGTGATATCTTCTTTTCCTCCTTGCCTGTAGCTCTTTAGGTTTCGCATTATTACCCAGGGAGACTTAGATGAATGTAGTTATTGTATCTGGGATACACTAATTCATCTCATATTTCATTCTTAAATTAGTCAATTAAGTTTCTCACATTCTAACACACATTATTGCTAACAGTTGAAACCCTACCCTTCTCCCACATTGAATGTTGGCTGTCACTTGCCTGATAAAATCGTCAAAGCCCTCAGGTGTGAAGTGAAATTAGCATAATTATCCAGGGTTGGACTGGCCTATATATGTAAGTAGAATTACCCTTTGGTTCTCAATCATGAGACTTATTAAGAAACTGGCTTCTCAGTAGGGTAATCCACTGGTGTCAAAGAGATCTGTAGTTTACTCTGAGCAATGAAAATATAAATTTGTTGTGCATAGGTTCCATTATACTTATCTGGGGAAAAAGCAGGAACACCATTGCCAAATTATCTTCCCCTTGACCGGGGAAGAAAGGTGGGATACAATTTTAACAACAACAACAACAACAACAATAATAATAATATAATCTTTTAGCTGCTATTGCTAGTCCTACTTCAGGGTCTTCAATGGACCTCTATATGTTGTTGGTCAGAGGTGGTATTTAGCTAGTTTTGACAGGTTCGGGAGAACCAGTAGCGATAATTTTGATTGCTTTGGAGAACCGGCAAATACCACCTCTGATTGACCCTGGCACTCCCCGCCATGCCCCTTCCAGGAGTCTCCACGTACCCCTATTTGGCTGTCAGGATGCTTCAGGGTGGCTTTCTAGGAAAAATAATAGGGTGCATGGAGGTGCAGTGGCCCACCCAGTAACATGCCCACCAAGACATGCCCACAGAACGGATAGTAAAAAAAATTGAATCCCACCACTGCTGTTGGTGACTTCTCCTGCATCTGATGACCTAACTAGTTCATGATCTAGTCTGACTGGTCCACTCTGGTGGTCGCTTGTTGACAGCAATGGGGACAGTGAAAGGTGGTGGTCAGGTCATTAGAGTCTTTTGGAAATCTAATTGGTGGATGTATGAAATAAGTTATCCCATAATGTGGTTGGTTCCTTATTTTAACTGATTTAGACTTGGCTATAATTTTCCCACTTCTAATTATAATTCTAATTCTAATTCTAATTCAAAGGTTGGCATATTGTTCTGACTCTGAACAAAAGATACACATTTTAACTTGCTTTACATGGTATATAGAACTAATCTTGGTTTTATGTTTCACATATAAGAGTACACCTGTCCTCCATTGAGATGTTCTACTTTTGAACTTGGTCTCCTTCTGGACTTCTGGAGGATGAGACAGCCAGAGTGCTTGTGAGTTTTCAAGCTTTAAATTATATCTACCATCTCTTGGAACATGATGTTCAAGATCAGTGTTTGTGTCCTTATTTATTCATTCATTTATTTATATCACTCCTTTGTAATTTTCACAAACAACTCGAGGCAGCAAACATGTCCTTGCATCTTTTTTCATCCAGGCTGGAGTTGGTGAGAAACACAAGATAGAAGAAGGGCAGTTTGGAGGTCAAACAGTCATATGGAGATGTCTTTGACCCACCTTCCTATTTTTTGGATTGTCTACCTTATAATGAAGATAAATAGATAATAGAGATAAAAGATAAACAGATAAAAGAAGAGAAGAAGAGAGGGAGAAGGGAAAGTGGAAGAAGAAGAAAAGGACATAATACAAATTTTGCTAAGAAATCAGCTCATTTTGGAATATTAGAGTATATGCAAGTAGCAGAAATCTAATTTGCATATTAATAAAGCAGTTCATGAGATTACAAGTGAGTTAGTTTGTAACTTTATCTTCTGAGTCTAACATATATTTGTGATTGATAGCCCATTTGCAGATGTACAGTTATATCTTTCTATTTTTAAAGATTCCTGGCTGTGCAAAAAAGCAGAACCCATTTAAACATATAGCATGAAGAGAAATGTTTCTTTAGGTAGGTCAACTGTTTCATCTAAAAACATTCCCAGGCTTGAATCACTTTAATTTATTTACAGTCAGAAAATGTCCATTAAAAGAAAATCCCCAAATGTGTAATTATATTTTTTCTTAAGAAAATAAGAACCATCTAACTAGCTCTTTTTCTTGGTCTCTGGAATACTTTCACAAACATTTTCATTTCTAAATGAATGAATATTGATTTTAAACCATTTCAGGCAAAGAAATCAGTCCCCGTTGCATGGGTCTTTTGGATAGCCAATCTTAAAGCAGAAAGGTTGTTTTTAGCTTATCTACCAATTAACTCTTTCACTCAGATAGGCGTATGGCAATGTCAAAACAATGTGTTTATGAAAAGGCTTAATTCCACAAAATGCAGCAAGTACATATAGAGGGTCTCCACACAATTTTTTTTACAGAGCATAGGGTGCCACTTAGATACCAAGTTCCAGCAATAATTCATTTTAAATTAAAAATGTACTGATATGTTGAAGCTATGGGAGTTCCATTAGGTTATGCTAGCATGTGAATACTGTCACAACTAGTTTCCTTACCCCAATTTGTAGCAATGCTCTCCAACAAGGCCCTCACCATATCTATTTAGTTGATGATTCTGAGACCTGTCATTCAACATAGTGAAGGACATACTTTTGGTGTGTAAGTTTTGATGTGTGATGTTGAAATTCACACACCAAAGTGTAGAGAAGAGCAACAGAAAATGCAGAGAAGAGCAAGAAAGATGATTAGGAGAATGGAGGCTTAAACATATGAAGAACAGTTGCAGGAATTGAGTATGTCTGGTGAAAAGAAGTAGTAGAGGTGATATGATTGCAATGTTCTAATATTTGAGGGGCACCAAAGCACCAGAAGGCAAGATAAAAAGCAATGGATGGAAACTAATCAAGGAGAGATCCAACTTAGAACTAAGAAGAAATTTCTTGACAGTTAGATCAGTGGAACGATTTGCCTCCAAAAGTTGTTGGTGCTCCAACACTAGAGGTTTTCAAGAAGAGATTTGTCTGAAATGGTATAGGGCAGTGTTTCCTAACCTTAGCAACTTTAAGATGTGTGGACTTAAGATGCTGGCTGGGGAATTCTGGGAGTTAAAGTCCAAGCATTTTCCAGTGGCCAAGGTTGAGAACCACTGGTATAGGGTTTCCTGCCTGAACAATGACAGGACTAGAAGACCCCTAAGGTTGTTATCTATGAGTAGTGGAAGGAAGAAATATAATTCACTTGAGACATCTTACGTTGCAGATGACCAGGGAATGATAGTAAGCAGAAAATATACAACAAAATCACAGTTCATTTTTCCTACATGTATCCTGCCCAGTGGTATGATTCTACCTATTTAACAACTGGTTTGCTTTGCAGGTGCACCATGTGCAAATGCACATGTTCCATTTAAAAATAGCAAGAAGCCTTAACTTTTCCTGGAGCTGCTCTAAGGAAAAACAACTGAGGGCGGCAATGCGCTCTGCTGTGCCAATCAGCTGGCTTTCAAACAAAGGAATAAAAGGTAGGAATAGCACAGGGGCAGGCGGGTGGGCTCAGCTCAATCACTGGAAGAACCGGTTCGCCCGAACTGGCCCCAATGGAACAGTTTGCCCAAACCAGGCCGAACTGGTAGAATCCCACCGTTGATTCCTGGCACCACTGATTCCTGGCCATAAAGGCTGTATGGGTGATGTTTCCAGGTAATTAGAGCCACTTAGAGGAGGACACATTTCTTTGTCTATGGATAATGGACTAATTCTGTGTTAGAAAGTTTTACACACACAGTAGGCTTAGAGAAAGGAATTTAAAAATGTGTTTGGAGTATGATCTATATCAATATTGAGAATGATTTCAAAATGCCACATCACCTATTCTTAATTTTTTTTTAAAAAAAAATAAATGGATCAAAAATAAGGAACAAAGACACTTTTGGAGACATTTTACTTCCTTTGCACACTCAGTTACTTGGCAACTAGAAAATCTGTTTCTCGGGAATTCTCAATACAAGTGGATCTCTGACTGAATGACCCAGAAGTGAACATTCAGTGTTCTTGTTATCTTCATTATAGTGAAAAATAGGGAATCAGGGAGAACGTTAATGTAAACCTCACTGATTAGCTTCCCTGAGTTTTGGTGACTGACATTTGGCGGAAGCAAACAGAGCTTGTGTTCTACCAGTTTGTAAGCAGCTGCTTTGAAATGGTTTTCCGGTTATTTATTTTTTATAAAGAAAATAAATATGTTGCTGTGATCCCAGGATTACATAGGGATTGGAATCTAAGAGCATGGAGATTGCAGAAGGATTGCAACTTATTTATAAGAAGATGTAAGTAAAAAGGCCACCACAGATATGAAGGACTCTGCCTAGTAGCTAGCTATTTATTTCAGGAGACATTGGGACCTGAATAATTAATTAATGTTTGCTATTTTTCATTGTTGAAGAATATTCTGTTTTTCTCCCTTATTATCAGTTGCTTGAGGATTATTACTATTATGGTTCATTGCACAGTCAGCCAGATGTTCAGACTGGATTTAGCATTTTTATCCACCTATCGAGTCCTTCTCAAGGACCTGGGCTAAGCAGATGTCAATGTTTGATAGTGTTAATGGTATCATTGCAGGATGTAAGCTGTTCTCAATAAAACTGCCTTTTGCAATTGACTGATGGTGATTTTTGTCAATTCCAATAGTGTTCCAATGTTGTACCAGTTGTTTTGGAATTGCATTCAAGGCACCTGTTACCATTTGTACCACCCTTACTTTATTTTGCCACAATCATTCTATTTCTATTTGTAGATCTTCGTATTTTGTTATCTTCTCCAGTATTTTCTATTCTGCTGTCTCCAGGTACTGATACATCCAATACTTTGCATTTATCTTTGAACGCTAGAAATTGATGAGGGTCATGTAATTCTGAATCTGGGAATGAAAATGACCATTTCCAAAACATTGCAGAATAAAACCTGTGGACAGTTTTATGATATCAAATAAGTAAATCAGCACAGTCCTCATTAGACCAATACTCGGCATGAAAAAAAGATCAAAGGCCACAGAAACCCTTGTATGATGGCTTCCCTAGATGCCAGCTTGGATGACAAGGAGGAGCCAGCTTCAAAGTGGCGCACAGAAGAGGTCCAAGAAGATGCCAAAGGCACCAAGCCAGGTGTGGAGAGGCCAGAGGAAAAAGTGAGGCCAGGAATGTTGGAGGGGTTTCCAGAAGACCACCTGGACAAACACCTGGCTGGAGAAGAAACGGGAGAGATGCAGATGCAGTTGGACAGCTTGGGGACCCAGTCACTGGGTGAAGAAGCAGCACAGCCGTAGCTAGTGTTGGGGAGGAACATAGCTGTAGCAGGGGATGGGGGGGAATTGCCTCCCCCAGTAGGACATGCAGGGGTGAGCAGAGGGAGGTACAATGGAGTTTGGTGAGGCTACTTGTGAGGAGGCAGCCTTGCCCCTCAGGATAAACTACACCAGCACATGCCTATTTAGCCCAATGCATGGAGCAAGAAGATATTGGAGACAACTGCCCATTTTCTCAGCCATTCATATGCTCCAACTCCTGTCCTCTTGACTTTGGACCTGTGCTTTGTGTGACCATGTGTTTGGACCTGCTTCTTGGACTTTGGATTTGAACCTTTGGCTTGTACTTACTGTGTGTGGACTCTGGACTGTGCCTGGCTTTTGGAACATTGGATATGGGTGCCTCAGCTGAACAGATGGAAACTCAGTGGAATTTCACTATCGGTGTGAGTAAGACCTATGGAATACTAGTAGGGGTTTGTAGTGTCTTAATAAAGTCTTTAAAACTCCCTGTGTGCATGTCCATGTGGACTGGGATAAGACACCTTATTTATAACATACTCGCTGATAAATAAGGACCAAGTTATACAAGATCAGTTTTCAGAATTTTGTAACCTTGTTCATTACAATGAACCTTTCTACTCTTTCTTGCCAGGTTGTGAGTTGCCATAAGGGTTTTGACATTGGGAATACTATGGTTGTTGAGGAGCCACATTCTGATACTCTCTGCCTGGTCACACTTCCCAATCCAAATACAAAAATAAATCCTATTATACCTTCCAAAGGGATTTAACTGAAATCTTGAAAGCTGCAAATACCTGAAAAAAAATGATTCTACAGGGGAAAATACAGCTTGCCCTTGGTCATGCCATAATTACACATGTGCAAAAATATCCTATCGACCCATGAGATATTCTCTAAATGCTCTTCTCCTTTGAATAAACTTGGAAAGCAATTTCCTTTTTTGTCAGGCTGAATAAGTAGTAGTAAGAAAAATTGCAGGATAATTTTTCTACACAGAATTAGGGTTAACCATCTTTCCAAAGTAATTACTATTTCACAGGCTTAGGTAAACTATGTCTGTTTCCTTCCTATGTTATAACTTTTGCAAAAGTTTCTTCCCATTTCTACATCTGTTACTTCTTCTGGATTTTGGATTAAATTACAACTTGACTGTGATTCTCCAAGAATTACTTTTTCACAGTTTCCATTCATGTAGGACAGCTTTGGTCTATTTGGTGCATTCCATTCAGAGTGGATTTCAACAATGAAAGTTCTCATTGATCGTGGCCAAAGATATGTATCATCTTAAGATAGGTTGATGTTGGATTTCCATATATTGATATTGGTTTTGCTATTTATGTTCTGTCTTTGTTCTGTGACTTTATACTCTTGTCATATAGATACAGAACATTTTATGTACCTATCTTTTAATGATTTTAATGCATCAATTATTTTCCAGATCATTGAAAGAAACAAAGTAGCTGTGGCTCAATTGATCTTAATAGAGTTACAACTATTCCACAGTGTCATAATAAGAGGTAGCATTCAAACCAGTCTCAACACCACCCAATAATTAAGTTAATTGAAAAAGCCAAAGTTAACAATTATCCAATTAAAGGAGGACAAGATCAAATGAATAAATAAGATTAAAGCTCTACTAGCTATTATTAGAGGCTAGACATAATTGAATTATAATTTTCATCCACATCAAGAGCTTATGATAAGAGATTCTAGCAAGCAGAATTGTTGTTCTGCTTTGTCACTATCTGTAAAATGGACTGCCTGCTCTATTTACCTTATGATATACAGTTAATCATTGCCTAAAAACCCTATTTTCATTTCTCTCATATGTGTGGCTGCCTTTCTTTACAGTTCATATAAATTTGGACTATATATTTGGACTATATGTAAGTAACTGCTGTATATATTTATTCTGGATTTTTTTATTTTAAATATTTTTTTATTTTAATTGTTTTTATAGCTTTGGAACTGTAAGCCTCCAAGAGTCATTGGTTGAAATGAGAAGCTATAGAAATTGATTAAATAAATAAATAGGTTTAGATCATAGTAAGATTTCCAGTCTCCATTGCTAAAACAATTTGTAGAAATGAAAATTCATGGAGCTTAATAGGACAGTATTGTTAATAAACATGCATAGGATTGTAATATAATAAAGAAAATATGTCAAAAACAGAACTACCTATCCAAAAAAACCTGGGAGAGCTTATTTCTGAAATACAAAGTTTGGGCTGGCAAAAGTGTGTGAAATGACGCCAACTTTCCTTGATGCTCTGAATCAAAATATTAAAATTAAAAATTGGTCCATTTCACTCACCTCCCGATTCACTTCGAATGTAAAGGAGAGCAAGATTTTTTTTTTCAGAAGCCTATCTTGATTGAAGGAGCTTGAAAAGGTATTTAAAGAAGAGATGCTTTGAAGGTTCAACAAATTGAAATGGTCCTTCAAAGGGGTTCAAAGCTCTAATTTTCCTTTCCTGGACTGGGAGGCTCTTCTCACAGTTACTCATGCCCTCGTCACCTCATGTTTAGACTACTGTAATGTGCTCTACATGGGGCTGCTCTTGAAGAGCACTCAGAGATTTCAACTGGTAGAGAACTGGTAGAGAATGCGGCCTCACGAATGATCAAGGGTGTACCCCGGTGCATCCGTAGAACACCGATCCTCCGCGAGCTGCATTGGTTGCCAGTGGTCTTCTGGGTGCAATTCAAGGTGCTAGTAACAACTTATA
>JANHGC010003781.1:70335-80938 GCA_027560395.1 Boaedon fuliginosus | reverse complement strand
CGAGTTCCCCTTGACCGGGGAAATGAGGCGGGGTATAAACCAAATAAATAAAAATAAATAAATAACTTAGAAGAACTGAGTACAATTAGCCTGAAGAAGAGAAGAAAAAGAGAAGACACAATAACAATCTTCCAGTACCTGAATGTATCCCATTGAAAAGAATGTGGATTTATTCTCCTGAGGGTAGGACAAGTATCAATGATGAAAACTTTAAAGTGAGAGATGCAAACTTGAAATAAGGGAGAACTTTCTGAACATGAGAGATGTTAAGCCATAGAGCAACCTTCTTTTTGGAGTTGTGGACCTCAGAAGGATGGAAGGCTGAGTCAACCTTGAGCCTCATGAGATTTCTGCTAACAGCCAAAGCAAGTCTACAGTACTGCATTTATCCACTGCACCACTGAGGCTCATAGGTAGTCCTCAGGGTATGATTGTAATTCATTCCTGAAATTAAGGTCTTAGGTAAGGACAGTCGTAAAACAGATCAGCAGAGTTGGCCTCCTTCGGGTCCCATCTGCCAAGCAATACCATCTGTCAGGCCCACTGGGGAACGCCTTCTCTGTGGCAGCACCGACCCTCTGGAACCAGCTCCCCTTGGGGATCCGGACTGTCCCTAATTTATTAGCCTTCTGCCGGGCTGTTAAGACTTGGCTGTGCCAGCAGGCTTGGGATCATTGACTCCCCTGTATGGATGTGTTAATATATCTGTTTGTTTGTATGGTACTGTATATATTTTAATGTTTTAAATATTAATTTGTTTTTAGGCTTTTTATTACTGTGTCTTTAATGTTTTAATGTTTTATTATGGTTGTAAGCTGGCCAGAGTCCTGCGGGAATTGGGCAGCATATAAATCTAATGAATGAATGAATGAATGAATGAATGAATGAATAAATAAATAAATAAATAAATAAATAAATAAATAAATATGTGACCAAATTCGATTTGATAACCTTATTTGTGGTGGTCATTAAGCAAATGTGGTAATCATAACGTAAACACCACAGTTGTTAAGTGAATGCTGTGATTGTTAGGCAAACCCGTTATTCATTATGGAACAGTTTTCAGAAACAAGAAGTAAAAACCAGTTTCAAGCAAAACCTTTGTTAATTATGGTCACATGACCATAGGAGGGGACAATGTTAAAACTGCAAAACCGTGTTGTAGAGTCTGTTGTAACTTTGAACAGTTGCTAGCTTTCTGGTCATCAGTTGACAATACTGAATGGAAAGGAAGTGAATAGAATGTGTTCATCTTTGGCTATTCTTAGGCACTGAGTTATTTTTGTTTAATAATACATTAGCAGTGGTGTCCCTCGTCAGTGAGTGCTAGCAGGCCCATGTAATCGACATCAAAGAGTGAAAACTTTGACAGAGAGAGTTGATAGAAGAGGGAAAGTTTCTCTAAATACTTATGGATATCTTTGTATTATTTGCTTGAATAAGCTTATACAGCTTGTGCTGATTTCAGACTTTAGAGGGAAATCACTAATACATAATATGTATATCTCCAGGAAGCCTTATTAGTTTTTGTGTGTGCAAGAGACAAATTAGTCCCAGATAATTTTTATGCTTTTGTGTCTTGTAATAATTCTATAAAAATGTAACCTTCAAACTAGGTTCTGGTTGAACAGTTTCATTTATGCTGTGCTATAGCTGAAAGGTGATATCTTAACCCGAAATGCTGAT
The DNA here is from genome assembly GCA_027560395.1 of Boaedon fuliginosus. NCBI lineage: Eukaryota > Metazoa > Chordata > Lepidosauria > Squamata > Lamprophiidae > Boaedon > Boaedon fuliginosus. The sequence continues at coordinate 79,252 of JANHGC010003781.1, read as the reverse complement.
TATTATTTGACAAGATATATTAAAAATAGCTTTAGGTTGATAGCTTTAGAAGCTTCCATCATCTATTGCAAGTTCTGCTTTAAGAGAGATGTACTTATATTGATGCCATGAATTACTAAGGAAGCTCAAGTGAAGGCAGGAATAGACCCACAGAACATTAATACTGAAAATTAATCTGTAATGTTAGTCTAGCTTCCTCTACCTTGACAGCTTTCAGATAGTGTATATCAACTCCCAGAGTTTCTAGTTGGCTGGAGAATTCTGGGAGTTGAAGTCCACCTATTTTAAAGCTGCCAAGATTGAGAAACACTGTATTAGACAAAAAAAAAGTTAGAAAGGTCAAGAACCTGGTATAATAGCACTATTCAGAACTATCCAAAAACTGGTTCACAGCTATATATAGATGGGCCACTAAATGAATGAACTGACTCCCCTGAAAAGTAATATGGTTGTTGAAACTATGTCAGATGTCATAATGAGAAGTCAAAATCCTTTGATAATACCAGCACACATTCTTGGAATTCACTGGAGTTGGTGAATTTAATTCCAGGCGACTCTGTGCTCAGTTCTGAGACTTTCTTCTATCAAGTCTTTCATCCAAATGCCACTGGTCAATTTTGCACTGATTCATCCTCCAGCAGAGCCTAACATTTTGTTGTAGCAGCAGAAGAGATGAGAATAAAAAGTAAAAAGTTTTGTTGTGATTGTAGCTTGGTAAATGCCCAAACACCGTAGACTAGCAGCCAATGTGACTACAGCAATATTAGTAGCTGCCATCAGTTAGAGACTTCTGGCCCTTTAGAGGTGTGCTCAGTTGCTCAAAGTGTGAATTTGTTCTGTGGTTGTGTGGAATCTAGTCTGTAGTTTCAGGAAATAGGGGCTTCTTTCCAAAGGGTAAAGAGATAGTGAAGCTTGAAATATATGGTGGGCAGAAGGAGCAGAGACTCTCCCTACAGTTAGCAAAAAATATCTATATTATGCATATAATTTACTCTGGCAAGACTCTGTCTGAGGGCAAACAAGAATAAAGAAACCATTCAGAAGTAACTCCTTGTGTTGCTTTTGGTTCTTTGGGCCCAACAGTGGTGTTTGATTTAGGATGGTTGATTCAAGGTTCCACTTATCATTTGATGTTGCAGCTCTTAACTAATAATAATGCTTAGATAAGCCAGTCATTTTAAGTAACATATGAAGGTAACAGTGCTTCTATCCTACTAAGTAGCAATAGATGGAATTGTCACTTAAGTCAATATAGTATGCATTCCTCCACCCCGTGCCCAGGATTTAGCTCTGCAATAAATCTTCTTAATACTTAGCAATTTATTTGTAAACTGAGGTAGAAATTACCATTAATTTCTGAATGATGATTGAGCAACATAGAACTTTTGGGGGCTTATTTCCTTTCTTATGGGTCTCCTGAACTGACTTTTGTCTTCAAGTTTAGTATCAACCATGATGTGGAAAGGGTTTCCTTTTAATACAGTCTCTGGAGTTTGATACATGCCCACTTAGTCCTGCTTTCATCGGGGGCTGATATTATACACACCATATTTACATTTGCCCTTGAGATCAGGAGTATCCAGTCCTTAACAGAAGCCAGTTTCATTGATTGAAATTCATTGATTGGAATTCATTGATTGAAACAGTGGAAAGGCTTGCCTTCAGAAGTTGTGAAGGCCCCCTCACTGGAGACCTTTCAGCCACTTGCTGAACTAGATGGCCTCTAAGGTACCTTCCAATTCTATGTTCTATGTTTATATCTTAGTTCAGAAACCTCTAGCATAATCATAGGAAGCAATAAAATCCTCATGGCCCTAAATCATGCATCATTTCCTATAGTACTTTGTGACTGGATATCATTTTCTGCACAACACATCTGTGTTGTGTATTATTTGCTACACAACAAAGTTATGAGAGAGATGGTTGGATTAAAGATTGTGATACAAGAAAGCCATAAGTATGCTCATTGGACTATCTGAGTAAGAATGCTACTCAGCCATCTCACTGATTAATCTTAGACCTTCTCATTCAACCTCTCCCTCTCTAATATATTTAACACAGTTGTGATTAGAAAAAAAGATATACAAGAGAACCAAGCATGCTACTTTGAGTTTCATGGAAGAAAAGTAGGCTTCAAACATCATAAAGGAAAACAAATATTCCAGCATTAGTCTCTGGAAATTCTAGACAGGGCTATGAAAAACACTTTAGAGAGTTTTGCTTAATCATTTTAGATAACTATATCTAATAGCTTAAGAGAAAACAGCTTTTTTTCCACCTTCTTTTTTTCTTCTTAAGATTAAAATGTGCCCCTTGCTGAGATGACATATGTTATCTAAGCCATCAATGCAGGAATGCTTATATCATACCAAACTTGCTAATGACAATGATCTAATGGTATTTTATCCTCTTTTGCATGCTTTTTTTCTTCCCTACTTCCAACTCCTAACACACATGCATGTGCGCGTGCGCGCACACACACACACGTGTGTGTTATTATGTGATCCTTCAAACTATATGCAGTTCTCAATTTCTTGGTTTTTAAAGTATTGTTTTTAAATCTAATGAAATATTTCATTTTATTTTCAAGATTCCCTAATCTTGTGATATTGAAGATCCCCTATGACAATTAAATTTCCAAATACAAAGGAAAACACCTTTGGGAAATATTTAGATCAAAGGGGAGGTAATGATGCCATGGGCAACCATTCAATAAGTGGATGGACGCTCTATAAACCATGCAAATTGGTTTGCTATCTCCATTTTTAACTTCCATAGCTGTCCCTTTTTCTACATATCTATTGGGATCTTCTTCAAGGTTGTGTTCATGTGCATTCATTCAGGCATGAATGAATTCCTCCACTCTGTGGGTTGCCAGAATATTTGCTGAAATAATTTTCATTGGCCTGACAGCTGAGCTCTTATCTGCTACAGTAACAAGGGTTGTGATGAGTTCTGTCCAGATATTTAAATAGATATCTCTGACTTTAGGCCTCTCGGTCACCTCAGTGGGGAAAACCACTTCCCATTGCTCACTTTAAAGTGTGGAAAAGCAAGCTTAGGTAAGGGTGGATAGGTGCTTGGGAAATTTATCATTTTCTAGTTGCCAGATAGGTTGTTACTGGAAAGGTACTCTGTTCAATTTGAGACCATGAATCTATTGGATTTCTGGAAGACTGGTAAACGTGTATCCAAAAAAAGGACCACTGACAATTAGAACAGAAGAGGAGAGTGGGACAAGCAGCAAGAAAGTTGCATGGAACACTGAATGATGTCTGGGATCTATGTTCTCCCCCCTATGGTATAATTCTTAACAGAACAGAGTTGGAAAGGATTTTGGAGGTTCTTCTAGTCCAAACCGCTGCTCAAGCAGAAGTCTCTATGCCATTTTCAACAAATGGTTGTCCAGTCCTTTCTTGAAAGCCCACAGTGTTGGAGCACCCACAACTTCTGAAGGGAAGTTGTTCCACTGGTTAATTCTTCTCATTGTTAGTAAATTTCTCCTTAGTTCTAGATTGCTTCACTCTTTGTTGAGTTTTCATCAATTGATATAGGTACTAATATCATATCAATATCATTATCAATGTTATTGGTATCAATAACACTGAGATTCCATCCATTGACATTGGCATCATCTGGACTATTTTTGGACATAGATTGACGGAATTTTCCTAATACCTCGAGGTGATAAATGATGGGAGGGAAGGGTACTGCTGACTGAGAGTGGCCACTGGCAAACTCAAGTGGAAGAATCTGATTATGCAAAATGGTGTGGGTATCAGAAAAAGATATTGCTTCGTAGATGATTTCTGCAGTAGGATTTGTGTTTTGACAGAAGTCAGAAAACATTCCTTCAAAATGGAATGGCTAAAGATTAATTTAGATAAGAACAGGGATGAGACCATGGCAGCATTATGAGAACATATCATTGGCAAATGGTTTGTAGACCATGGTTAGTGGGATGGGAAGATGAGTTCTGAGTCATTTTCTCTAATTGTTTACCCTCAGTCTGCATCTTTAAGCCAGGATTCCTATCTGCTACTTATTATGTATAGTTCCATAGCTACTTTATAAGACCCCACTGTAATAGGCATCTGCTCAGTTTTTCTTGACAAGCCCAGCTCTAAATGACCCTATGCATCTGCAACATGGCAACTCATTTCTACAAAGTGTGGCGGTTTCCTCCTAACCAGATGCAAAATTGGCTATCCACCGCAATGTTTTTCTTTCAACTTTCAGATTACATTCAATTGTATAGAATCCGCAAAAGCAAAATTCTAGACACATCCTTAAAATGTATTAAGTTGTACTGAGGCAAGCTTAAGTGGCTCTCAATGGACTGGGGAGACTTAGGCAATTGTCTATTAAAAGGATTTACGATCTGTAGGGCAAGCATTCCAAAAGAGATAGGGAATCTCCCATTAGCGCACACAGAGAGATAATCCTCCAGTGTCTTCTCAAACAGATTTTCAATTTCAGAAAATGTTTAGGATTTATAGTACCAAGTTAGAGATGAAAGAAGTCTGGCTAAAAATATTGAGAAAGGAATCCTAGATACCCTTACTTTGTAACTGCATAGTATCTCCACTCAGTTATGCAACAGACATATATTTAAATTGCACACCTATTCGTAGTATATGGAAGGGAGTCAGTGACCTGATCCGCACATTATAATAAGGCAAAAGTTGCTTATGTGTCTCTTTTTAACAATTTGCAATGAGCTGACAAACCAAACCAAGCAAACCACATTATAATTCAGTATATTATGCATAACAGGTCCTTCTATTTGATGTGATCTATGAATACGTATATATTCTGCCCGGTTGGATGCAGCTTTTCTCTACCGAATGTATACAACAGCAAATCAAGGTTAATTGATTTGTAACATATGACAATCCATGTTTCCAGTTCCTTACTTAGATGTACCCCAGAAACCAGAAAACAGAGCTTTGTACCAAAGAATTCATAGTTTTTTTCTATCATTGCACATAATCAACAAGGGAAAAGTAAAATCTTGATTTCAGGATTGCAATATTTTTAATATGGAAAGGTTTGATACACAGATCTAACTACAAATTCCATGGTGGTTGCCTATCTAAGTATTATGTGTTGTAATGCATTGCAATGAATTAGTTTTGAGTAGAATATAATGAATGATAAAGGGAGCCAGCGGTGTGCACATAAGTGGTTGCCTACTCCTAATGGATTTTGCAAAGTACCAATAAAGCCTACCTGTGCATTTGATTTGTCTTTCTCAACATTTTCTATGTTTATGTTACCAAACATTGATTGACTGATTAAGTGTCATCAAGTCATTTTCAACTCCCAGTGACCAGATAGACCCTCCCCCCCACCAACAATCTGCCATTAATCTTTCAGGTTTTCCAATAGTCATTGGAAATTGCCACCACAGTCATTGCCACCACAGCTGTGTCCATATACCTTCCTGCTGACAATCCTCTTCTATTTCCTTCCACCTTTCCCAACCTTAGAGCCTTTACCAGAGTTCTGGGTCTTTATATATTATGTTCAAAGTAAGATAATTTGAGTCTGGTCATTGGTACTTCGAATGAGAACTCTAGGTTGATTTACTTTATATTTTCTATTCATGTGTGTTTCTTGGTCAAAACTACAGGTATGATTTCCTCTTGCTTTTACCCACACAGTATGAATTGGTGCATTTGCCATTGTTTCTAAAACGATTGTCTGTTTCTGGTACTTTCTATATCACGTTTGCTTGCTTAAGCTGTCCAACTGGAATCACCTTCATGCTATGAATGATTTTCCATCCTTGGATGGACAAGATTTGGATTGCTAATTTTGGAATGTATATTTTGGAATGTATATTCTTGGCATACACTCTCAACATTATTTGGTCATCCCTCCCAGAAATGGCCTCGAGTTAATGAGATAAACATTGGAGGGTATTAATATATCAGATATTAATCAGGACTGACTGCTTAACTTCAAAGCCCAACACACACACACACACACACACACACACACACACACCTTTATCCTCAAAATCAGGCTCAAACAATTGTTTTGAATTCTGGGTGATGACTAGTTTATTACTTTAGTGTAATAATGTTAACAATAGCAATAGCACCACTCCATAGTGTTTATGGCACTCTCTGGGCACTTTACAATGTTAGCATATTATACCCAACAATCTGAGTCCTCATTTGACTAACCTCAGAAAGATGAAAGGTTGAGTCAACCTCATCCATCAGGTTTGAACTTCAGACTTGTGGGCAGAGTTAGCCAGCAATACTGCATTCTAACCACTGTACCACCAGGGCAGTAATATAGGTTGGGCTGCAATACAGTAACTCCATGAGCACAATGGTTGAGTGGGAACTTAATCTTTGGTTTCACAGTTGTTCAATCACCATATCACACTAATTGATTCATGCAAAATGGGATTTGATCCTATGGAGCTACTTCTACGGTATGTGAGCTTGATTTGCACAATAGATTTGGGAAAGATGCAAAAGACATAGGAATAGTTCTCATATTTCTCAGCTCAAGAATATCTATCTCACAAGAAATTGCATTGTCAATGTTACATTGTGCTATAAAAACTGAACAAATACATTCTAAAGGTGTGGAAAGATGCTGGAGGCAAGCATTGTAATTTAGAAAAAAGTTCTAAATGAAAAGCAGAAAATTGAAGGAATTGGGAGGTTAGGGGAAAAGTGTTTCAAGTCTTACTAAAAATGTAGAAGCATAGAAAAATCAAAAGCCATAGTAGGAAAACCAGAGATTCATAGGAGGTTAAGCAAATTGCAGAGCTTTCTCCTGAGAATGGGGGATTGAAATCATGTAGGGTCCTAACTTTACAACATCCAAGTGCTAATTTGCATGGCAAGCTCCTATCATTCACTCCAACTCCTGCTGATCCAGAATTTGAAAGTGGGAAAGTAGATAGATGGGTACCACTTTGCTGGGCAGCTTAATAAGGATACAAAAAGAGCCCCCAACTTGCTGTCTCTTGGGCAAAAATGATGTTACTGACTGATCTTTCAGTGAGGAAGTACGTCAATGCTTCCAACATGAGAGCAAGCAAGTGATTTCACAACCCATGGACAGACAGCCATAGTTTCAACTAGGAAAATGTAAGCATCTTAAGTCAAGCCAAGTCCAAAAATTCCTGGAAGCCTGGCACTCAGACATATCAGTTATCAGCAGGCAGAGATAAACAACATCTTGGTACCATTCAAAAGAGACAATGAAAAAAGCCAAAAAGGCAGTAAAAGAGCAAAACACCTCCTCATCAGCAACCAACACTCAGATGAGTGGAGATTAACACCAAGATTAACATTAGTCAACATCAAGAAACAAACAATACCCCAATTAAGGAACTGTCCATTCAGATTCAATAATCTAACAGTAAACAATAGCCTAATAAAAGGCCATTCCCATCAACATTGACAAGGCAAGTCATCTATATATATAGAAAAAGTGTGTATGTGTGTGTGTGTTTATGTTCTGTAAACACTCTTCAATAGCTCTACCAATTTCAACCAAACTTGGCACACAGATAACTTACCATCCTGGAACAAAAACTGTGGGGGTTAGACACACCATCAGGGGGCTTGTGTCCCCTAAAAATAGTGCTGAAAGTACCGATGCCTTCACAGTATTCCACAAGGGGCGAAAGAGAGTAGTGTGATACCATGCATAGCGCATGTGCAGTACAGGCCTTCCAGAGGCTTCTGCTAATTCCTTTGTGGTGATAGGAGATGGCGGCCATCAGGAGGAGGCAGCAGTGGAGGCAGCAGGATAAGGTTGGGCTGTGTGGGGCTGAGCGGTGACAAAGGATGCACTCGGCTGTCGGTGGTCATGATTGGTGGGCTTACGACTGGCCAGCCGGCAGGTAAGTGAGTGAGTCAAAACTGAGCGGTGCAGTTTCCGGGTCAGGCAGCAAAAGCAGCCCCTGCGGGCTGTGTCTCCTGTTTCTCTTCCTCGGCTTTCTGTTGTATCTGTATAAGGTTTAGTAATACACACAGGAAACTTTGGTATAGAAATACACACACACATATATATATATATTAAAAATAAAATCATTGATTTTATTGTCTTTTTGCCGTTCGCATCTCGCTTTCTTGTTTGATCTTTACTCTCTCTCTGTCCTTTTCCATTAATTTTATTCTCAATATTAAGTTCTTTCTTGTTGTGCAAAAAGTAGTTCCTGACATCTCCACCTTCTTTCCATCACATCATTGTCATTTTTGTTTCCACGTTGTTCCCCTCTCTCTGCTCCTCTGCCTTCTCCGCCTCCTCTCCCGATTTTTCAAAGTCATCTGCCGGCAATTGTCCTGCTTGTTCAATGTCCTCCACTAATTCCTCAATTTTGGTCAATATTTTAAACATTGTATTCTTGATATCCGCTCCCATTTCTCTTATTTCATCAATCGTATCGATAACTGCAGCACAACGGTTTTGAGCCGCAGCTGAGCCTCTCACATAGAAATATCCATTTTAAAAAACAATGTGGAAAAGTTCAAAGATATAATTAAGTCCAGAAATATATCTGTATTTTAGTCCAAAGTCTAAAGTCTTTCTTACCCTGCCAACGTTCCAGAATCTTTCTAGTCCATGGAGGGAGGGGGTGATTTCGCAGAGGCAGACTTCTCTCAATCAGCGCATTGCCTCCCTTTGCTTTCGCTGCTCTCCCGCTCGCTGCAATTTAATTCTTTTTTTTTTCCCCTGTGGTTCAATCTCGTTTAAATCTCACCTTACCCAGTCCAACCACCGATTGGATCTTTCCTTCTTCCTCCTGCTCTTGCTTTCCCCAGGGTGTCGCCATTTTAGGCTCTGTCCTCTCCGGTTCTTGGCTAGAGCTCACAGTGAGTGGGGAGGGGGTGTGCGTGTCCCCTCTTCCCTTCTCACCACGCTCCTATGCTTGCCTTCC
>JANHGC010003781.1:9974-22512 GCA_027560395.1 Boaedon fuliginosus | reverse complement strand
TGAGTTTCTGTCCAAGTTTCTACTGTCCCAAAATATTTCATTTTTCTAGGGGGAGGGGTGAGTGCTAACTTCCTACACATGTAAGGAATCATCTGCATATGAGGAGGAAGGAGAAGTATGGGATAGTGAACGCATTGTCTGTACCTATGGAAGAGCTACCTGGGCGGAGGATGGTACCTATGGATATAGAACACATATCTATATGTTAAACTGCATCATCAGGCTCCAGGCTGTTCTAGATTTAGCAGGCATACGGATAAACAAGGCATTTACTATTCTATCAGAAACAACGGATAAAATTAGGACAGCTGTATATCAAAATAGGTTTGCTCTGGATTCTTTGTTGGCCAAGGAAGGGGGTGTCTGTGGAAAATTTAATCTGACAAACTGCTGTTTGCACATTGACGAAACAGGCACAGTAGTTAAGCAACTTATTACAGAAATTAGACAACTTACAAATACCCCAGCCCAAATATGGAAAGGTTTTAACATTAAAGATCTGTTTGGTAGTTGGCTCTCTAAACTTCCAGGATTACAAACAATAATAGGATTGCTAGGTTTGATCGCAATAGGGTGTGTCCTCTTACCCTGTGTGTTACCCATTTTTGTTCGAACTTTATCCAACAGCATGTCTTTATTAGCTGAAAGAAAAGCTACTGCTCAGGTGATGGCCATGTGGGATTTTGAAAGGATGCAAGTAGGAGAAGGACATGAGTATATGACTCTTCTGGGAAATTCAGAGGAGTCACAAAGGGGGGAAAATGAGTTGGACCAAAGTAGGGTCTAATCCTTGTAGGCCTGAAACATTGGTTCAGACAGAAGTTCTCCTTTCTTGTTAACTAGAACAGCTTCATTAGCTCAAATATATTTTTATCTTGCTGACCCAGACAGACTCAGGCGGAGGCTTCCTGTTGTTTCTCCCTATGTCTGGATATCTTATGATATGCCCTGATGCAATATTATCTGTATGTACCCACATGATTTATCTATAGTTAACACTTTCAATATCCTGTAATACCATATATGGGAAATGTACCACCCTTAAACTATTATACAATGTAATCATATAAATATATGCTGTTATGAATCCCTCGGGGTTCAGACCCTTTGCAAATGCTCTTGCTGTTTGAACCTGCACAATAAAACTTTCCTGCAATGGAGAGCTTGGCCTAGTCCTGCTTATTGTTCCTACTTCAGCTGGCGACTCCGCTGGGACACTTACGCTGAGGCGATATTTCGCTGAGGGCCGTTCAACTCCTTGGGCCCTTCAAGCCGACGCTCCTGAACATTCTCCAGGTGCCATGGGGGTACCCAACCTCCGGGAGACGGCAGCGGTGGCTCGGTGGTACCGACGGTGCTTAGAATGAGTCCAAGAACCCTGCATTGTAGGAAAGAAGGTCTGAATGATTCCTGGCTAGGGCACGGTGGCCACGCGCCTCAGGCGAGTATATTGTAAATTGTGCTGTTCCTGTCTGACTTTAAGGCAGAAGAGGGGGTCCGATCCACATCCTGGACTCAGGGTATCTATCCTAAGAAAGTCCGTGTTAGGCTGTGTGGGTGGTTAAACTGTTGCAGTTCTCGTCAGTGACCGTGAGTTCCGGGACTGCGAGTCAGCGGCAGTGTGTTAGAATGGGGGGGGGGGGCGGCGACAGAGCGTGCCCAACACCCTATTGGCATGCATGCTACAAGGGTTTGAAACCTACTTTAATAACCCCTCTTATCCAAAGGATAGTAAGGATAGATTGAAATATCTGTGTGAAAAGGTGTGGCCGTTATTGGGAACAGGTTGGCCGCCCCAGGGCTCCTTCAAAGAAGAAATCTCAGATGCTCTGTGGGGGGTCATTTCTAATCAGAAACAATATGCTGATCAGTTTTCATATATAGATCAGTGGGTGAATGCCTTGACAGAAAGGGCTGATGATTTATTGTAGTGTCAGGCGGAAATGGTCCGGCTTTGCGTAGCCCGGCCACGAAGCCGCAGGATGAGGGGGAAGGTATTTGTGGAAGACCAGGAAGAAGACTTGAGGCCCCCGCCGTGTGCCCCACCAGTACCTATATCCCTGCTCCTGCACCCCCATATAAAGCTCAGGAGGACGGAGGAGGTCAGAGACAAGCTAGTGGAGGAGTGAAACCTAAAGTTAAAACGGCCCCGTTGGTTGATAGTAGTGGACAGAGTGATGAGGAAGATGATCAAGATGGATCAGCCCAACCAGTGGGAGTGCAGACCCGTGCGAGAGCTAGGGTGGAAGCAGCTAGAGCAGAAGCTACTAAAGCCGACCTTCTAGTGCTGTTATGCCAGGTAGACCAGCAAGTAATTAACCAACAGGGGGAAGTGGAATATCGGCCTCTTTTCCAATATGTGCCGTTTACCACAACTGATCTTTTGAATTGGAAACAGCACTATGGGCCGCTATCTGCTGAACCCACTGAAATGGTGGATTTATTCCAAACCATTATGCTGACCCACAACCCCACTTGGCAGGATGTGCAGCAGTGCTGAATGCTTTACTAACCCCGGAAGAAAGGGAAAAGTGGAAAGCTGCAGTCAGGAAGTGTATAAAGGCTAGATTTCCTAACATGGACGATATCACTCCTGACTTTGACTTTGCATGCACATGGTGCAGTATATAAGGAGAAAGGGTTTAGAGACTCATCGGGGAAGTGTATTCTTCATGGACATTTGATAAGCCATTTGCTTGATGCCATACACAGGCCAAGAAAGGTGGCAGTGATGCATTGTAAAGGACATCAGAGAGGAAGTGACAAGATAGCTCTAGGCAACCGTGCTGCAGATACAGAAGCTAGAGAAGCTGCTAAGAGGGATGAGCCTTGTCCAGATTTGTATGTTCAAGTGGCACTGGATTTAGGGGTAATACCGCCGGAGGTGAAACCATCATATTCACCACAAGAAAGCTTGAAGGCAGTGGCTGACCTGAAAGCGAGAAGTGACAATGGATGTTATGTGTTGCCAGACAATAGGATCTATGTACCGTCATTAGTGGCCTGGACGCTAGCTCAGCTAGCCCATGAAACCACTCATATGGGTAAAACAGCCTTAGAAACAGCTCTAAGCAGGGATTACTTCATTAATGGACTTGCTGGTATTGCTGCAGGGACGGTTGAGAAGTGTGTTGCTTGTGCTAAAGTCAATCTGAGACAAGGACCACTGCTGCCCCCTGGAGCAATACCTAAATCCTACATCCCGATGGATTACATTATGATAGATTTCACAGACATGCCAAAGTGTGTTTTTTACAAAGCAATGTTAGTTATAATAGATTTGTACACTGGATGGCCGGAAGCATTCCCAACAAAAACTAAACAAGCAAGGGAGGTTGCAAGGCTTATGTTAAAAGAGATTATCCCAAGGTTTGGGGTTCCTAGTCGCATCTCCTCTGATAATGGTCCTGAATTTGTGCACCGAGTGAATCAGGCCGTGGCGGCAGCTGTAGGGAGCAAGTGGAGATTTCATAGTGCTTTCCACCCCCAGTCCGGGACTCCAGTAGACAGGATGAACCGAACTCTTAAAGAAAGAATTACCAAGATTTGTACTGAGAGCCATCTCAAATGGGTGGATGCTTTGCCCTTGGCACTATTTGCAATTCACAGCTTCCCGCGTGGTCAATGTAAGTTATCTCCTTTTGAGCTAATGTTTGCTCGCCCTCCAAATCTGTTACGAAGAAACTTAGCAGGATGGCCAGATTTGGGCCATAAGGCGGGGAGTATGGTACTTAGAAATGGTACAACAACTTAATAAGCAAGTAGAAAGGCTTCAACAATATGTAGTGGAAAAGACGCCCCCGAGGGTGGTAACTCGGTGCCATCTGTTCCAGCCAGGAGACAAAGTATGGGTAAAATATTGGAAAAAGGAGCTGTTAAAAGGGCAATGGAAAGGGCCTTACACTGTTATTTTAGCATCTCCCCTCGCTGTCAAAGTTGCAGGATCAAAGTCATGGATCTGTTCAGTGCTTTTTTTCTAAAAAAAAAAGGTTCCGGAACTAAAAAAAAAAAGGTACCTGAACTCCCGTCGTATTGCGCATGCGCACCATAGATATACTAATATACAAAAGAAGTCTAAGGAAAAAAAGGTGCCGGAACTCCATTCCGGTGCGTTCCCCCAGAAAAAAAGCACTATCTGTTGGACGTGGCTGAAGGCTGCTGCTGATACAGGCTGGACAGTGACCCAGAAGGACCCTACTAAGCTGGTCTTTACACGAAAACAAAAGTAACCAGCTTATTGCTTGAGTATAATTTTGTATGCCTAGATGATACCTGAAGTGAAGTTCCAGGCTGCTCTGCTGAAGTCTCACCGGGAGTAGGCTTCTCTACGCACAGCAGTGAAGAAACCTCTGCTAAGCCACCCCGGAAGCTGGCTTTCTACGCACAGGTGAAGGAGGAACAATGGGGGAAATGCTATTAATTTTGCTTTTGATCATGTTAGGTTCAGTACTAGTGTTAGGAAATAATGTATGTATTAGTAATTTAGGACAATGGAGTGCCCCTAATGAGCACCCACACGTAGTATCATCTTATTCCATTGGCATTGGGAGTTGTAATAGGAACCCCCCTTTGACTTTTACTCCTGAGTGCTGGAACACCCATGTCAACACCCTCAAGCCTTTGATAAGATTGCGACTACTGCTTGTCAGGTTCAGGGGTTTGCGAATCCTGAAGTTTGTTCTTATGTGGGATATGCTGTTTTGAAGGGAATGTGTCTTTCAGCTCCGTATAAGAAGGAAAGTCCTCCAGTGACGTTAGATTGTGGTAGCTGTCTCCCAATTGGCACTTGGATGGCAAGGCACTTGCATATTAAGAGGATTACAGAGAAAGCCAGGTCCAACTCCGAGAAAAGGGTACAAAAAGAAAACGAATATAAGAAGGCCCAGGGAAGTGGAAATAGGACAAGGAGACTGTAGCCCCTGTGTCACTGATAATGGCTCCACTATTCACCTGCAATTTGGGAGACCCAAATCTTGTAACACGGAGCTTAACACCTGTATATGGAGTAACAGAACGCCCCGGTGGATAAAAAGATGTAATGGCACAGAAGGGGTACTTTGCTATCAATTACCATGAAATGGCACTAAGGGGATATTATGCGACCCAGTACAGAAAACTGTTCCAAAGATGACTAGGGAGGCTAGTAAATGCCCTAGTGCAAAGCCAGATGTACAAATGGCCACTCCTCAAAATAATGACCTATGCATCCCTTGTCTTACTAAAGCACGTATTGGGAGGAAGCTTACTACCACTTTAGTATATCATACACAGGCACCACAGGGATGCACGCCACTGCAGACTGTGTTTCTATAATAATACTATGTATAATCTTTGCACCCTACAGGGAAAAGTTAATTGTTATAATCCCACAGTGCCAATTCGCCTCAATGTGACAATCTGGGCTGGTCTAGCAAAATATGGGACCCGAAGTGATCCTGAAGGAGGTGGGAACCTCTACTACTTAAATCATACATTACAGCTTAAACAAGGACACACACCAATAGTAGTATCTTTTGACGCATGTATAGCAGTAAGAAAAGATTTGGGAAGATCACGTGGGAGTCAGGCTTGGATTGATACTTATACCCAAAATCATAAATACCTGTGCCAATCTAATTTGAATTGGGCGTATGGGAACCCCAATGTATGGTTACCCTGTGGAGCAACTATTGAATGCACAGGATGGGGCTGTGTGTGTGATTATACTGGAGGAGGTTATGCTGGATGTCAACATATTACCTCATTCCGAAAAGGACAAGGAAATGTAGTGGAACTGGAAGTAGCTAGAAGTCATCCGCCCATACTAAGTTATGGATTTGGAATAGATGGCACAGGAACAGACCCGCAAACATATATAACAATTAAAGTCACTCAAGTATATGAAGGGGAAATAACATCCCTAGGATGGTCAGTATATGATGAGCTGCAGAAATTGGAAAAAACCCTACCAATTAGTACCAAGGCCAACAATTTGTTTGTTGAAATGGCAGAACATGTAGCTGCAACACTCATGGTTAGGAATTGTTTTGTATGTGGTGGAATGCATATGGGAGCACAGTGGCCTGGGGAGACCATGGAAGCTAATCCCAGCACCTATAACCACCTTTCCCGAGAAGGAAACATCACAAAAAGAACTAGTTTCTCAGGGATTGTGTGGACGCTAACCACTAATCTGGTGGGAAGAAACTGTTTTATAAGGCAAGGTAAAGTCCCAGTAGGAGACTTGCTCTGTTTAGGTTCCTGGGATGAGACTTATCAAAGTTGGACATCCCCTGGTAACTTATCCAAGCCAGAAAAATTCAATACCACCTTTTTAAGCTGTTTGAATGTTTCTCATGAGGTTCACCATTGGATAGCTTCCAGCAATATGTACTGGATCTGTGGAAAGTTGGCTTATGAAGAGCTTCCTTACAATTGGTCAGGTTCTTGTATTTTAGGCTGGATAAAATTAGGACAGCTGTATATCAGAATAGGTTTGCTCTGGATTATTTACTGGTCAAAGAAGGAGGAGTATGTGGAAACTTTAATTTGACCAATTGTTGTATTTAAATTTATGAGAGCGGAAGGGTAATTAAAGAGATTACTGATAAAATGGTTAAAATTGCCCATGTACCGGTACAAATTTGGAGGGGATTACATTTGAAGGATATGTTCTCAGGATGGTGGCCAAAGCTCCCAGGACTACAAGCTATTATTGGTCTTATAGGATTAATAGCTGCAGGATGTATACTCTTCCCATGTGTACTGCCTATTTTTGTTAAAACAATCTCCAATAATGTATCTGTGCTTGTTGAATGCAAAGTGACTGCTCAGGTTATGGCTATGTGGGAATTTGAAAAAATGCAAGCAGAAGAACATGAGTATGTGACTCTTCTGGAAAATTCAGAGGAGTCACAAAGGGAAAATGAGGTGGACCAGAGTAGGGTCTCACCCTTGTAGGCCTGAAACTTTGGCTCAGACAGAAGTTCTCTTTTCTTGTTAACTGAAACAGCTTTGTTAGCTCAAATATATTTTTATCTCGCTGACCCAGACAGACTCAGGCAGAAGCTTCCTGTTGTTTCTCCCTATGTCTGGATATCATATGATACGCCATGATGCAATATTATCTGTATGTACCCACATGATTTATCTATAGTTAACACTTTCAAGATCCTGTAATACCATATATGGGAAATGTACCACCCTTAAACTATTATACAATGTACTCATATAAATATATGCTGTTGTGAATCCCTCGGGGTTCAGACCCTTTGCAAATGCTCTTGCTGTTTGAACCTGCGCAATAAAACCTTCCTGCAATGGAGAGCTTGGCCTAGTCCTGTTTATTTTTCCTACTTCATCAACGCACTCAGCTGCAATGGATTCCCCAGCGTTAAGAGCTTCCACAGGGACAATATATTCTATCTCATTTGTATCCTCATTTAATATCCCAATAATATCATTCAGGTTGGTACTCTTTTTAGCCTTTGTCACATTGTCATTCCCAACAGTTATATTTGAATTGTCATTATTAGTAGTTTCAACATTATTTCTCTTTTGGGTACGTTTCCCACCTTTCTCTGTACCTTGTCACTTAGGATCAGCAACCAGTGTTGGCTTGGGTTATGGCTGCGCCCTTTACCACACTAGCATATAATCTTTTTGTTGTGGTCCCAGTACTAGTGTCAGTTTTCTCTTCCAAATCAGCTGGCTTTCGGATACAAGTTACTTTTTCTGATCAGCTGGTTGTCGGCTGTCAAAATGTTTCTTTTTTCACTAAGTTACTATCGGAATCAGTCTGGGCTAATGAATTCAAAAGAAAACGCCAGGAATTCCTTTAAACTTTTTTACTAGATATCATGACTTAAATTGAATACATGAATACATTAAAGTTAGCACTAGGGTTAGAATTACCTCAGCGCTATTTATACAATCTTTGCACACGCCCCAGTTACGACATTGCTATGCGTTTGTGTATTATGATGCTTCTTTAAGGCGATCTCTCTTTCTGGAGCTGTTTCATTCCCCATTGTTGTGTGTGCCTTCAATGGATTGTAGTTATTCGATGTCTTCACCAATGTGTCATGCTAACGTGAGTACGACACCAGTCTGAACAGGCAGCATCCCACCACTGGAGAGGAGGAGGAGAAAGAGAAGATGCTGAATGGGCTACTTTTCTGCAACATTTTAATGACTGAATAAACCATTTTATGAAATGGAATGAGAACATTTGAAACTATGGGTAGTTCTGGATTGGTTTCAACTGAGGTTGTAAACTGAGAACTACCTATAACTTAACCACATGAGACACACTCAAGAACTGGGATAGGGACCACCCCATGTCTGACATTTGCATTTTAGTCTCTGGAGACATTTCTTTTTTCTGCAACAGTTCACCATTTTATAATATGCAGTAAATTTTAAAACAATAGATGTAGATCAGGGGTATCAAACTCACGTTGTCACAACAGTGTCCTATGATGTATCAGGACTTTCCCCCCTTTCCTAAACCGGGTATGGGCGTGGCCAGCACATGATTCAATTCAAGGTGCTGGTTATTACCTTTAAAGCCTTACATGGCATTGGACCGGGTTACCTCTGAGACTGCCTTCTGCCACCATTTGCCTCCCAGTTCCCTATGGTGTCACACAGAGTCAGCTTCCTCCAGATATCATTGGCCAGACAGTGTTGGCTGGCGACACCATGGAGGAGGGCCTTCTCTTCAGTGGGTGGACCCTTTGGAACAATCTCCCACTGGAGCTCCAGAGCATCGCGGATCTACGAAGCTTCAGTTGAGCTCAGAAGACCTGGCTCTTCCAGCAAACCGTCTTAAATTAAACTGACCCAGGGATTTTTAAATTGTTTAAAATTGTTTTAAATTTTATATGGTGTTTTTATATGATGTTGTAAGCCACCCAGAGTCCTGAGGGATTGGACGGCCTATAAGTCTAATAAATTAAATTAAATTAAAGGATGCATCTGGCCCATGGGCCAGGAGCTTGACAGCCCTGATGTAAATAAAGGAAAATGAAGACCTTTCACCTTTTATGGTAATTGCATTGCCATTTAGGACTTTTGCTTAAAGGTACAACTAAAGCAGTTTTAGATATTGAATTGTTTTCAGGCATGAAACAAAATTCCTGCTATTACTAGCCCTTTATTTTTCATTGATTTACTTCTGATAACTCTATTTTCTTTTAATTTTGATACTTTTTGGAAAATATTTTACTGTCATTTATATATTTCCCTCTGTATTATATATAAAAATATGCAGTCTTTAGACAGCACTGCTGTGACACTATAAGGCTTTTTATTTTAATTTTGCTTTTCAGAGCAAGTTCCAATTCCAGTGAACTTAAAACCCATAATTTTTGTACCAATCATGAAAGGAGACAAATTATCTTTTTGCAGTTGTTGTTGTTTTCCATTGAAGAAAACCACTTCATTGGAATTCGGGTTTATAATTCTTTTCTTTTCTAAGTACTTTTAAGCATATCTTAATAGTAGATGGGCTGTCACAATATGACTGTTCTCTGTAGGAATTGTAGATGGATTGTTATGCTGCTAAGATTTTTTTAAAAGAAAAATAGATTTTTTTCCTTAAATAAAAGCATTAGCTTTCCTCAGAGTATTTTAAAAATATACATAGACAATAAGATTATCAATTATTGTACTAACTGTTGTGGGAGTGTATTATATACTTTACTGATCTTATATCTTCAATTAAATCTGGAAAGTTGTGAAGAACAAATAAATAACTCACTACTATCTAAAATTGCAAACATAATTGCTCTTTTGTGATAAGCAGAGAATGTAAATTATATTTGTCCCTGAAAAATGATGTTATTTCTGTTTCATGATGTTTTGCTTTCTGGATATTATGTTCCATTCTTTGTTTTTGAAGGTATTTCCCTCTTAAATAAGTATGTAGTTAAATAAATACTTTATTAATTAAATAATAAAACAGCAAATAAAGGTCTTAAGGTTGACTATGCCTAGTTTAGATACAAGAACCCAACAGATTTTGGTTGGTTTAAAGGAGTTCAGCAAATAACCTATTGTTGGGAAATACCAAGTGCAGGGGTGTCAAACTCGATCCCATTCTGGGCCATATCAGGATTTTGTTTGCCCTCGGGGAGTGGGCTGGGGTGGGCACAGCTAGGGTGGGGCCGTGCTGCAGTGGGGCCTGCAGGGGCTGGTCCCTCACCATCTCTGGGATGGCCCCACAGGACAACTCTGGGCGTATCACAGGCCAAATCTGACCACATGTTTGACATGTCTGACCAAGAGCTATCAAGTTTAGGCTGGAAGACATCCCAGCTTAGTGTCAAAGTACAATTGTTGCCAAGAAAACTACATAGATGGGTCATGCAGTCATCATTAGTTGAGTTAGCAATCATTTGAGTTGAGAGGAAAAAAACACAAAAGTGGCATTTGTGTTGGTGGTTTTTTATTATTATAATTTGATTTTGATACTGCTTGATTCTAGATGGTTCTTAATGTTAAGGAGCCTCTTAACTCTTTTTCAGGGTTACAAGACAAAAAAATCCCTAAGTGTTGTCAAGGATTTCATCCCTTATTTGCTGGAATAGAACCAGAACAAATTAAATAGAGGGAGGGAAATGGAATAATGAAGTAAAATGGTATTTGCCAAAATGGAAATAGACTTCTGCCTCCCCAGTTCCAAGAGTGCTTTGTCCCAATATCTTAATATTGTAACATTAGAGGAAATATAAAAATCAATAAGCAAATCAACATGCAATTTGGATCTGCAGTATATTACCTTTCGTTTATAAATTACCATTAGTAAAATTAATGTTTGTTTATTATAGATGTATAAGCTACCCAAGTTGCTGAATGGCTTTGGGTAGCTTGACATTTTATAGAAACATAAAAGATGTTAAAATAGATTTAAATTACAATGCAATATAAGTTTAGCTGAAATATGACATATATTAGAAGCTTTCATTAAAGTTATTTCATTAAAAAAATCTAACTTCTGAAGTAGTTGATAAAGGTAAAGAATGGGTCTACTCTTCCTTAAAAATAATATTCTTGGCAAAGGAATATGAGAGGTGTCACCTGTAGACTGGAGGTTTACAACTCTGATACAATTTTATCATCTGTATGGAAATAAGCTATAATTTTATATTTCTGTAAAGCCATGATGGCGTTCTACTTAGTTCATATTTTACAGAAAATGACCAAGTTGTTGGCTTTGGGATTCTTCTGCTTCATACTAAGATGTTGGGAATCACTAAGATATATCTGTACTGGCCAAAACTGTCTTCTGTTCTCTTCTCTTCCTTTCCCTAGAGATTACAATTTGATAATAAATTTGAAAGGGCCTCAAGGTGCCACAAATTGGATTTTAAAAGATGGTGAGATGATCTTTGAGCCCTTGTTTTTTGTTTTTGCTTTTAAATAGTGTTTATCTGAAATCTATTTTAATATAGTGATTAAGGCACCAGGATAAATCCTGAGAAAGTTTAAGTGCAAATTCAGCTGGCTAGTCCAGGCCTAGGAAGGAGACAATGGCAAACCAGTTCTGAAAATTTGCCAAGCAAACAACAGGGACCAATCCAGGACTAAAAGGTACATGCACACAGAAAGAGATACAAACTGTTTATATGAGTAGCTGAAATGAATTTGTTCTGATGGATAACAGACAAAAGATAACATCTTTTTAAAACACACACTGGTAATTTAACAAACAATAATTTAAGAAAAACAATAAATATTTTTTAGTTAACCCCAAAAGATCGCTTGGTACTTCAGA
Organism: Boaedon fuliginosus; assembly: GCA_027560395.1. Classification (NCBI taxonomy): domain Eukaryota; kingdom Metazoa; phylum Chordata; class Lepidosauria; order Squamata; family Lamprophiidae; genus Boaedon; species Boaedon fuliginosus. Next base: position 10,754 of record JANHGC010003781.1, on the reverse strand, counting down.
CTACATGCTGAAGAAAGGAGTAGATCCTAATTTCTATACTATCTCCTGTCCCCAAGTTGAACTTTAATAAACTAGGTCTACTGTTTCATTATGTATAATTCATTGTCAAGATTCATACATAAGTGAAGGAACATAAAAGAAAATGAGTCTTACAAAACAGTGAATGACAATCAGATAATGAGAAAATGTAATAGATAGCCAAGGAAATTTCCCTACCCATCTCTTCAAAACATTGCAACAGGTAATTAGATATTTCTAAATAATGGTTATCCACATAAAGTAGCAATTTTCTGTTAGTAATTCTGTTCCTCTCTTAAATTAGCAATAATGTTTGAAATCTGTTTGATGTATATTTAATTTTGTTTTGTATCTTTTTTTTGCAGAAGCACACTTGATTTTTTTTTAATAAAAGAACTTTCAAAACATGTCTCATTTTAAATTAAATCCACTAGTTCCAAAAGAGGGCAATTAAAGCTAACCAAATTGCAACCTTCTCTCTCTCTGTATTGCCTACTGTCCTACTGCAACATTCTCCCAATTTTTACAATGGGAGAATAAAGTCAGATATAATATTAAAATCAATGCTTGATTTTCTTCCCAAATTATTCCTATATAATAGTAAAGAACTATTACAGAGATTATGGTTTACTGGTATACAGTTTCAAACAGTGCTTTTTTTCTAAAAAAAAAAGGTACCGGAACTAAAAAAAAAGGTACCGGAACTCCCGTCATATTGCGTATGCGCACCATAGATATACTAATATACAAAAGAAGTCTAAG
>JANHGC010003780.1:47800-62689 GCA_027560395.1 Boaedon fuliginosus | reverse complement strand
ATAGAATAGAATAGAATAGAATAGAATAGAATAGAATAGAATAGAATAGAATAGAATAGAATAGAATAGAAGAGTAGGATAATAATAATAATAATAATAATAATAATAATAATAATAGTAATAGTAATAATAATAATAATAATAATAGTAATAGTAATAGTAATAGTAATAGTAATAGTAATAATAATACATCCATATAAAATGAGTACATAGATATAAAACTGATTAGGTTTTCAGCAGAGTGATGGCAGGAGAGAAAAACTGTCCCTGTGTCTAGATGTTTTAGCATGCAATGCCTTATATAGCATCCTAAAAAGTTGAAACAGTTTGTGTCCAGGATGTGAGAGTCTGTAGACGTTTCCCCACCCTCCTTTTAACTTACATAATATACAGGTCTTCAATGGAAGGCAGGTTGGTTGCAATTGTTTTTTCTGCAGCTCCAATTATCCGTTGGAGATTGTATTCTTCCTATTTAATTGTTGTACCAAACCAGATTGTTATTGAAGTCAGGGATGGGTTTCTCCTGGTTCGCTAGTTACCCTCTTTGTGGACGCACTTCCGATTCAGCTGTCAAAAGCGCACTAAGCGCGATCGACAGAGAAATCTTTGTGGTATTCTGAAAATATTCTGATCCAACAGCTGTGCAGTGGCCATCCGCGGGCCCTGAAGGTGGCTGACCTAGCAGCACCCTGGGTGGAATGGGCTACTATCCCTGGGGTGGTACCAGGTGAAGGGCCTCATAAGTGGCCACAATGGACTCCCGAATCCACCTAGAGATGGTGGTGGAGGAGGCCCTTAAACCTTTCTTCCTTTGACAAAACAAAACAAAGAGGGCCTCCATCCTATGAAAGGGTGTGGTCCTATCCTTATAAAAGAGAAATGCCCTGCGGGCATCCAGGGTGTGCCATGATCTCTCTTGGGTGGAAGCAGGAGAGGGGAAAAAGGATGGAAGAATGACCTCTGCTTCTCTATCAAAAACTGAATTGATTTTGGGAATAAAGGAGGGATCAGTGCATAAGACAACCCTATCCTTGTTGGAAAGAGATGAGCTGGGGGGCCACCAAGAGGGCCACCAGCTCTGACACCCTCCTGGCTGAAAAAATGGCCAGAAGGAAAATAGTCTTCAAGGTTAGATCTCTGAGGGAACAAGCGGCCATGGATTCAAAAGGTGGCTCAGTCAGGGCTGGAAGAACAAGGACCAGATCCCAGGAGGGGGCTCTGGGAACTGGAGGAGGATTTAGAAGGGCGGCCCCCCGGAGAAATTTCTTCACATGAGGGTGAGCCGAGAGAGCTAGCCCTTTGGGAAAATCAAGAACTGCAGAGATGGCAGACACCTGGCATCTCAATGTAGAAGTACTGAGCCCTAGCTCAAGGCCTAATTGAAGGAACACTAACAAGTCCTTGGTATTGAGCCATTCTGGATTGATTCCTTTATCCACACCCCATTTTTCTAGGGCCTTCCAGGTGGCATTGTAGAGCTGATTTGTGGAGGGCCTGGGACCCGCCATAAGAGTGTATACTACGTGTGGCGAGTAGCTTTGAGCAGCTAGATGGCCCTGCTCCATACCCTTAAGTGGAGGTGCTGGAGGCTGTGGTGGAGGGAAGGGCCCTGGGACAGAAGGTTGGGTCGATCAGGAAGGGGGTAAGGTCAGAGGACACAAAGCTCAAGAAGACCTGGGAACCATGGGTATTGGGGCAGAAGGGGGTGATGAAGATGACCTCTGCCCTTTCTCTTCTGACCTTCTCCACTAACCTGGGAAGGATCTTTGGAGGGGGAAAGGCATAAAGAAGACCCCGGGGCCATGGTTGTAACAGAGCATTTGTTCCTGCGGCCTGGTCACAGGGAAACCGACTGAAGAACAGGGGAAGTTGGGCGGAGAAATGGCAGGCAAACAAGTCTAAGGCCATGCAGCTGAAGCACTGGGTCAGGCTCCAGAACACCTCTGGATGCAGCCTCCACTCCCCTTCCTCGAGGCATGTGCAACTGAGCCAATCCGCACTACATTCTCCTTGCCGAGTACGTATTCCGCTTGAATTGAGGCCAGGTGAAGCTCTGCCCACAGGAAGAGCTTCCTGGACAGATGCTGCAGGTATATCGATCTGGTGCCCCATTGACGATTTAACGCCTTTGAGCAGATGTTGTCCGTGAATACGAGGACGTGAGCATGGCTCAGGAGATGGCAAAACTTCCAACGCTAGTAGAATCATCTGGAGCTCTAGGAAATTTATGTGTTTTTTTGCTTGATTCGGAGTCCTTATGCCCTGTGCCCCAGCCTACCAGACTGGCATCTGTGTACAAGGTCTGCTGACCTTGTACACAGGGGATCCCTATTGCGATGGGGGATCCCTGGGTGAGGTTCGGAGGGCTGGCCCACCAAAGGAGGTCTTCCCGAGTCTGCTTGTCCAGGGTTATCCATTCCTTCCTATGAGAGGCTATCTGGTCTTGGACTATCTGGCCTTGGAAGGGAATGAGGAGGCTTTGGAGGGCCTTTGTGCAGAATTTTGCCCAAGAAACAATTCTGGCGCACAAGATCAGCATACCTAGGACCTTCGCCAGGCGTAATACGTCTTAACTATCTTCCACGGGGAGGATTTTGGCCCTCCGTTCCACTGACAAGAAGACCTGAAAATGAGATAAACCAATGACAGCACCAAGATGAGGTATAGACTGGGAAGGAACGAGGATGCTTTTCTCCCAGTTGATCAAAAAACTGAGAGAAGAAAGGATTGAATAGTTCTCTTCAAATGGTCCGAGGCCTGGGATAGAGAGGGGGCCCTTACCAAGATGTCGTCGAGGTAGAGAAAGGCAGCCACCCCCGGAGGCAGAGGAAAGCAATAGTGGTATCTAATAATTTCGTGAAAACCCTGGGTGCTGAAGCCAAATGGAAAGGAAGGGCCCAAAACTGAAAATGAGACCCGTCGTAGCAAAACCTGAAAAATTGCTTGTGATTTGGAAGGATGGGGACATGAAGAAAGGCTTCCCTCAAATCCAGGGAGGCCATGAAGTCTCCTCTTCAGATGGAACAGAGGATGTATCTGAGGGTTTCCATCTTGAAGCGAGGCCTAGACAAGTGTTTGTTCACACATTTGAGATCTAGAATCTCTCCCGACCTCTTGGGGATGATGAAAAAATACACTCCTTGACTCCATTGAGCACGGGGAACCTGCTCTAAAGTGGCTATGTCCAGCAGGTGTTGAATGGTTGATAAGGTCCTCAAGTGTTTTAGGACACAGGAGGGGTGCTTGATCTGGAGAGATCTTGGCCGAGGTTGATGGGTGAACTCCAGACTGTAGCCCCAGACCACGGTGTTCCTCACCCACCTGTCTGAGGTTATCTCCTCCCAATGGTGGTGGAAGGAAGCAAGGCGTCCACCTACCCATTGGGGGTTCCAGTCCCATAGACATTGGCGACCCCTGCCGCGGGTCTTGAGTTGAAGGGCCTGGCCTCGGAGTGTTGTCTGGGTCTCTGGTGTCTTGGTTGCCATATTGGGGGCTGACCCCTGTTGTACGAAGAAGGTTGGTCGCTACGAGGATGGGAGGAGCGAAAGGACTGCGGTTGTCTGTGAAAAAAAGAGGCAGGGCGGCATTGGTGCTGCCTCGAAGAGAGGACCTTTCTGTTGCCACCAGACTTGAGGAGGAAGGGATCCCGGTCCTCCCCTAAGAGCTTGGAGCCCTTGAATGGTAATGAAACGAGCCTGCCATGAGCCGAGGATTCTATGTCCCAGTTATGGAGCCATGTGCTCCGTCTCACCGCCACCAAAGACGCCATGGATCTGGTGGAAACCTGAAGTGCATAGCAGGTGGCATCAGAGGCAAAAGCTACCATGGAGGCCACTTTATGGAGATCTGACATCCTCTCCTTGGGAAGACTGTATTGCTCAGAAATCTTCTGGCACCAGAGAGCCGCTGATCTGGTGGACAGAGCGGCAGCCAGGGAGGCACAGAGGGCAAGCGAGGAGGCTTCAAAGGCTTTCCTGGCCAAGAATTCCACCTGTTTGTCATGAGGATTCTTGGGATAACTTTCAGAGTCAGCAGGAAGAGTAGCAGAGCTTCCAGAGCAACTATCGGAGCATCGACCACTGGCAGGCGAAACAGATCGGCCTGTTCTCCCGTGAGATTGTAAAATCTGGCAGTCTTGAGCCTCGAATCTTTTAGGTGATAGGGGGCCGACCATTCCCTCATGATGAGCTTCATTATGGAGGGTGGCACTGTGAAGCCTGTGAGGGACTCCTGGGGAACCGGAAACACTGCTTGCAGATCAATATGGGTGCTGGAGGATTGAGCTGCCAGTGGTTCTTCAGGCTCCAGCAGACCCAGGTTGAGGGTCTGCACTATGTCCCTGAACAACTTAGGGAAGGCCTCCGGGGCGAACAAGTAGCCTGATCTGAGCTGTGGAGAGACCTCACCTTCCTCCTCCGAGGACATGTCCCCTTGTAGAGAAGAATATTCCCCGTGACATCCACTCATTGGGTTCGTCCAGGTCTTCATCTAATGGGCCAGGAGAGACATGGACCAGAGGACTCTGAGTGGTCTTCTTGGCCTTAGGTAGAGGAGACCCTTTTTTTTTTATTAAAAGGTTTTACAACAAAAAGAAAAAATAACCCACATTTTTCCCCCTTATTCCCTCCCTTCCCCTCTCCCAGACTTCCCAGAGTAGAATACAGGATAATACATTTAACCATCTTAGTCTAACATACTTCAGCTAACTATAAGCAATTATTCAACCTCTGCACTTTAACCCCCTTAATACCAACTAAAAAGAAAAAAAAACATAAAAAGGAATAAAAACAAATATTATAGTAATGTATTATAGTCACATATAATAACCTATCTTATCTTATAATCTTCATTCATAAGCTATTTGAAACTTTTTGGTTCCATATCTACTTTGCATATAATCAATCCATTTTTTCCAGTCCAAAACATATCTTTCTTTTGATTGATTTTTCAGAAAGGCCGAGATCTTTGCCATTTCTGCAAAATTCCATACTTTTAATATCCATTCTTCTATTGTAGGTAACTCTTCACTCTTCCAGTACTGCGCCACTAATAGTCTTGCTGCTGTTATTAAATATAACATCAGCTTAATTTCTGAAGCCAAACAGTCCGTAATAATACCCAACAGAAACAACTGCAGTTTAAAATTTATCTCTTGTTTGAAGAATCTTGAGGGAAGATCTAAACTTGAATTGAAAAAACTGTTGGTGAAAATTTCCAGCTTGAATCTTGGGAGGCTGTGAACGTATCTGCCAAAAGTACCATTTCCCTCAGAAGTCTCTTAGCAATTATGTTACATGACGATCTACATGATGAAGATTTTCTCCCATGTTTCCTGTGGGAGAAAATGGTAGCTTCAGCAAAGTCTTTGCAACTAAAAGGGCATTCCTGCCCATTCAAAATTGTACAACCTTAACCTGCTTGCCACCTGTAAATTTGGCACGGCAAAGGAGGAAGGTACATTTTGTTTCGGTGCTAGACAGCATACTGTAATGTCCTGCTATTCCCTAATGTCCAGAGGCAGTCCTAAATTGGATCTGTTGCAAAAAAATATTTTCCCAGCTACAAGCAGCAATAAAATTGGTTATTCTATAATATAGATGCAAACTAGAATATCAGAAAAAGGTCCTGTAGTTTAGTTTCTGCAATATAATACTTGCAGTGATTCTATGGCTGTTCGCCATTTCAAATAAGCAGCAGGGAAATAGCTTAGCTTTTACAGCCTTGCAGCAACAAGGTGTTGCAACCACCAATCAGCTCCATCTGGGGCATAAAAAAGATGGAGTCTATCTAATGATAATGATGGAGAAGACTATGTCCTTGATGGTGTATGTATGTACCTTATTGGCCTTCCTTAAAGCCACAAAGACTTGGCTTTGGCGGAAAGCCTAGAACTGATGTGCCCCCCCTTGGATGTGTGTGATTGTGGTTTTTGATATTTTTATTGTAAAATATTGTATTGAGTTCCCCTTGACCGGGGAAATGAGGCGGGGTATAAATCTAATAAATAAATAAATAAAATGTCTCAAGTACACTTCCTGAATGAAGCAGGGAGCAAGGCTGCCCTTGAAATTATCCATTCCAAAAGTTAAAACATTTTTAAAGATTAAAATGTCTTTTATTTTTCTTTTAAAAAATTGGAGTAAAACATACCTTTTGTTCTCACACATCATGCATAAAATTGCTAGTGAGGAATTAATGGGATAACAGCAGGGATGGGTTTCTCCCAGTTCGCTGGTTACCCGCTTCGTGGCCGCGCTTCCAGATCGGCTGTCAAAAGCGTGCTGCACAGGATCGCGTTCAAAAACTTTGTGGTGTTCTGCAAATACTCTGATCCAACAGCTGTGCAGCGGATAGCCTTTAAAAAAAAATTTCTCATTGGTAATTTCATTGATTTTCCTGTCAATAAGAATATTTTGTGAGATTTTCAAATATATTTTGGTATACATGGCAATCACTAAGACAATTAAGACAAAGGAGGAATTTCCTAACAGAGCAATTAATCAGTGGAACAACTGGCCTCCAGAGGTTGTAAATGCTCCAAAACTGAAAGCTTTTCAGAAGAGATTGGATAATTATTTCTCTGAAATGTTATAGGGTTTCCTGCCTAAGCAGGGGGTTGGACTAGAAGACCTCCAAGGTCCCTTCCATCTATTCTATTCTATTCTATTCTATTCTATTCTATTCTATTCTATTCTATTCTATTCTATTCTATTCTATTCTATTCTATTTAAATGGACCTGTTGTGATAGATGATGGGTTTATGAGTTGTTACTCAAAGAAAAAATAGTTTACTGGGTAATTTATCCAGGTTTGGGAAAGCAAGCACCTCTGCTTGTAAAGCTTCTATCAGAACTGTGGAACATTTTAGGGATCAATGAAGTTTTTTTTTTAATCTCCTCTCTTGATTTACTACCTTACTGAAATTTGCTTTGAAATTTCTTGAAGATCTTTCTTTCCAAAATAAGCTTCTGTGTTTTTGTTTCATTTTCAGACTGGGAGATAATTTCTTCTGAATTTCCACTGGTGGTATTGTTTATTGAGGCAAGGGGCATCAGAGTCTCTCTCTTGGTAGTGTTATTTCCTGCTTCAGCTCCTTCTACTCCCCTCCCGCTTCCCTGGTGGCCCACACTTCCTGAGTTAAGGAAATCCAATAGAAAGTCTTCCCTTACGAATTCTTCCCTTAGGATTGAAATAAAGCCATGGAAAGTCAGGGGACTGGGGAGATAGCAATACAAGAAAAACCAAAACATGCACCTGCATCCCTAGCCATCTTTCTAATTTGCAATTTGCGTGCAAGAACATCAAACACCACCCATGGGAATTTCATTACAATTCTCACCTCCACTGAAATTTTGAAGGAAAATTATCTTTGATCAAACTGAATGTCTTTTGCATTGAGAGTATCATTTACAATCTACTTGTCATTGATAAACCATATATCTGACTTGAATTTCTCTCTCTCTCTCTTTCTCTCTCTCTCTCACACACACAATTTAAATATTTCTCAAGGTTGATATGGCACTAAGAGTCCTTTCCTCACATGTACTTAAGCATAACACAAACATTGACCAATATATATATTTGCCATGTCCCCACAATTTTATCCTCAGCTAATGGGTCATCACAGCTAATCCAGTAATGTGCTGCCTTACCCAACTGCAGTAAGGGACAACCTCTGTTAAGCTTTGCCACTATTACCTTGAACGGAATTTAGCTGACTGAGAACAGTGGCAATTAAGGCAGGACAGAAATTGGCAATTAGGGAAACAAATTTCATTCCAGTGTAGTTTTCTTCTAACTCAAGGACAAGTAGAGAATAACTCATCCATGGAGAAAGGCCCTAAAAAGGTCTCCTTTTCCATAGGAAGCATACAGATGTAACACATAAAATAGATTGAAATAGCACTCATATATAGTTGTCTCTCAATCTATCCCAACCCGTTGTCAGCCTTGGATGCCAGATTTTACTTGGAAGCTTTGAGGCTGCCACATTCAGTGCCTGGGAATTTGGGAAGGGAGATTTCGTAGTGGCGTAGAAGACTAGACACAACAACATCCTTTCTCAGAGAGTCAAGGACAACTTGCCCTGCACCTGGAGGGGAGTGACTGGAGGGACGTCTCCAGTTGGGACAAAGATTGGATTGGGCCATGTGATGGGCTGATGGATGCAGGGGATGGATCTTTGATTTTCTTTTCTGACAATCCAGAACTTTCAGATTTGGGTTTTCCCAGAAGTGCCAATATGACAACTCTAATAAAATAGAACTTTAAGGAATTATTTGTCTCAGAGTTTAATGCTTTGGAGTTGGTTAGTTGGAATGCTGGCACCCATTTTATGGGTTATGTTTCTATCCTTCCACTGGAAAAGGAGACCTTTTAGAATTTAGGTCCTTTCCCCACGGAAAGATTCCCCTCTCCTGTTAATTATTGCCCATAATATTGCTGTACTCCAACAACTGTAATGAATTCATAGTTAACAGCTTACACATGTAGCAAGGCTATCACACTTTGTAAGGTGTTATTTCACCACATCAGGCACTACTCTGTCAATAGCTAACTGGAGAAGTAAGTGAAAAGTGCAGGCATTCAAATGGTAAACCTGGACCTTTCCCTCTGCATAAAGGATGACCACTATTCAGTAGAGCGTTGTGTAATTGGCCTCATGAGATAAGACTATCAGGGCTGATTCCTGTAACATAATTTGGGTCTAATGGGCGAAATATTGAATTCAGTGATCTTTAAAACCCAGCTGCCATGGGATTTCATGAATATTTTCATGCACCCTAGACTAAAGAAACAATAAGCCCATAGATTCAAATGTAAAATGACAAAAGCAATCAGCAAGGGGAACATGATAAACTAGTAGCAGAAAATGTTAACCCAAAAGAATGGATTAACACATAAATCCTGATTTTTTTTTATCTGATATGAATGAGCTGTAAATTTCACTGATTCAGTCCCATTAAAATCTATAATGCATCTAGTAAATTATTAGAAAGGAGATTCTAAATATTAAGAAGGATTTCTGACAAATATTTATTTATTTACTTACTTACTTATTTAGCACATACAATGTAAGGGAAAGCTACACATTAGACACAATGTAGTCCTGACAGCCTAGATAGCTAGTTCATTCTGTTCACTTGCGCGCTTATCCTTGGTGCACCATGGGGGGCAGGGGGTAAACTAGCTTTACACCAATTAACTAGTGGTGCTTGGAGTACTGGCACTTCCCAGTTACTCTGCTGGTCTCACCTTGCCTTGCCTCACGATGCCTCGCGTCTGGCCAGATCCAGCGCTGGCATTTATTCTTCACACACATGAACACAACTAGTCCCTTCCCCCATTTATCTACTTACAATATTGCCTGCTTTTGAACTGTTGGGTGGGTAGGAACTAGGGATCAAACAACAGGAGCTCACTCTGCCTCATGGAGCTGTACTCAAACTTCTGGAGTCCAGACTATTTCTGGCTGGCAGTTCCAGTGTCATTAAATCCCTATGCCACCACACCCCCAATTTGACAATAAGAACCGTTAAGTAGAACAACATGTTGAATTCCTTTGTCTAAAGATGATCAGATCAGGGCTGACAGCAATGCCACCTCAAGATGAAGATGATTTAATGTATTCTTGAACTGAGCAGAGGATTTGGATTAGATAACCTTTAGATATATGTGGTGGCACAAGAGCCATGGTGATGTAGTGGTTAGAATGCAGTGCTGCACACTACTTCTGCTGGCTGCTGGCTGCTTGCAGTTTGGCAGTTCAAATCTCACCAGGCTCAAAGTTGACTCAGCCTTCCATCCTTCTGAGCTTGGTAAAATGAGGACCCAGATTGTTGGGGGAAATATGCTGACTCTGCTTAGAGAGGGCTATAAAGCACTGTGAGGTACATAAGTATAAATGCTATTGCTGTTGCTATTGCTATCCCTTCTAGCTCCTATAGAAAATCCTCACTTTAAGGCTACAAAACAGTTCACCATATTGGATGCCCATTACATGGTGACAAGATTTGGATAAAATTCATACATTAGGTACATTTTTATATATTACACTCATTTTATCTATCCCATTCACCATTTCATGGTTAGTCAGTTTTAATGATCTCCTTCCATCCTATTTATTCACTAAATCAAGCATTTGCTGGATTTTTATTTTTCATTTTTGGTTGATTCTACTATTTCACAACTATTTGGGGATGCAATACAAGAGATGCCTGCAAGGGCTGAGATTGTGCCCGGAATGTGTCTCCACCCTGCTTGGAAGGAGAAATAGAGAAATTGGATGCAAAGTCAATACTGCCCAGTCTTTTTGAATATCGTACTGCTTCATTAAAGGGTGTTCAAAGATAGAAGCAATCTTTTGGAGCAGATACAACAGCATCATCCGAGCTGTGAAAATACTTCTAGTGGAAAGCAGCTCAACTCACCACACCCTAACATTGAGTATTCGGTACCAGTGGGAGTGGTGATTAAATGAATATTTTATTGATGATTTCCAACGCTTTTCCTATCTAATAAAAAAAGCAATGCCAGAAAGGTACCTTTCTGGTGATAATCTCAGGCTCTAGATAATAGAAATTGGCCCTAATTTATTATGAATACTTTGTACTGCTATGACTGACCTTCCCAATGATTCCAGATCCTTTGTGTAACTTGTGTCTGGTTTCAGGCTGTGTTTAAATGAGTTTAATGAGAAATTGCTCTATCAGCTTGCTCTCTCTTCTCTGAATAGGCTTTCTAATCAGACAGCCAGAGATAAACTAAATAGATTGAGTTTCTAAAGGTCCTGGCAGTTTCTTCCGGAGTTTGAAATATTTCTGTTAACTGCTTTGCTGGAACCTTTCCAGGTTGTTGATTTTCAAACATTTTATTTGAAAGTACTGTTTGAGTTTGGATTCAGTGCTCCAGAAGCCAGCCCTCATTAAAGCCATACATACAAATAAAATATCAGGATCCCTCTTGCTAGAAAGAACATCTCTCCGGATATGATGGAGGTTAAGGAATATTTTTAAGTTGTGCCTGAATGTATAGACCTCCTAATGTGTGCAATAGTTTACTGAGGGTTTTCCCCCTCTTTCCTTATGAGTCCTTCATAGAGGTTTGAGAGACCTTGCCATTAGCCTTAGAAAAAGGAATTGGTAGAAAAATGAAGATAAATTCAAGCAAGCTTCTCTTATTAAATTTCTATCCCTGTGGGTCGCCTTGGGGCAATCCCTCTTAAGCTTTGACAAAAGTGGTTGATAGCTTATCATATTCAGGTGAGGTGTTTTGACAGGAACTAAGGAAGCATCACTGAAGGTTGGGAAAGGATCACTCATCCTTATTTTCTTCATCTGCTAGGTAGGTGGCTATATGAAGAGAAGAAATGGGCTGGATTGCAAGCTACATTAGAGAGAAAAAAAATCAAGATATAATCAGATAATTGATCTCTGGGTGCAAACTAATTCCTCAGTAGTCTGATTGGGTCTGATAGGGTTGGAAAGTATCAAAGAATTTTAGGACTATGTTGGAATTTCTCAACTTATGCTTCCATCTGTCTTTAACTTATACTTATATATGTACTTTATTACAATTAATTAATAAGCATGTGCTGGCCTCATTTCAAAGCCCATTTAGGTACAAAACCTCTGAAACTTCTCATTGTTTGAAGAAATGGAGTACAGTGTATAACATGACCAAGATGCAATCTTATGCGTTCTTATTTGGGAGCAGACTAATCAAGGAGAGAACCAGCCTAGAACTAAGAAGAAATTTGTTGACAATTAGGACAATTGCCTCCTGATGTTGTGGGTACTCCATCACTGGAAGGTTTTTAAGAAGACATTGGACAGCCATTTGTCTGAAATGGTATAGGGTTTCCTGCCTGAGCAGCGGGTTAGATTAGAAGACCTCCAAGATCTCTTCTGGCTCTATTATTCTGTTAATATGTTTGTGACTCCAAAGGCAAGAGTTATTGAAAGAGCTGCAGTAGTGCAGTGGTTAGAATAGAGTACTGCAGGCTACTTCTGCTGACTGCCAGTTTACTGCAATTTGACAGTTTGAATCTCACCAGGCTCAAGATTGACTCAGCTTTCCAGCCTTCTGAGGTCGGTTGTTGGGGGCAATATGCTGACTCTGTAAACCGCTTAGAGAGAGGTGTAAAAGCACTGTGAAGTGGTATATAAGTCTAAGTGCTATTGCTATTGCCATCTCCTAAATAATACTAAGAATGGCATAGCTGAGCAAGAGCAAAGAACAGTGGGCTGCTCCAGTCAATTCCTTAAATGCATTCATCTCAATTTTGTGGACCATAGCTGCAGAGATAATTCTATCCCATTTATGAAAACATTTGTGAATTTTATTAAGTGTTCCTAAAAACCAACTCAAAAGAAAATGTAATTCACACCCTATAACTTGTCCAGGTAAATGCTAGAGACATCTCTTTGGGGCAAGTCCAGCTGAAGTCCCAAGGAAAGATATAAATACATGCAAGTATGCAAGAAAGTGGCATTTTCAATCCGTGTTCTGCCAAAAACATATTCTATGCTTTTGAATTGCTCTTTCCTACCTTCTCTCTCTCCTCCCCACAAAGCTAAGAAAAATTTGGTGAACTTTTCATAGGTGAGGAATGGGGCTAGCTATGCAGAAACTCGCTGTTAGATGACCAGTGGATGTGAGTGTACACATATTCTATTTTCCCTCCTTTCTCCAGCGCTCGGAAATTTGGAGTGTGCAAATAACATAAACAGATCTGCCAAAAATGATCCACTGGAATGTTGTAAGTTGGCTGCTTCGGATAGAACAAAACTTTAAACAATCTGATATTCTGGCTACGGGAAGCCAAGGAAACGTGTAAAAATGTCCAAGCACCAACAAAAGAAGGTACAGTAGGTTCACAGATCACATGGATTGCTACTTGCTAGCCAACCTAAAGAAAAAAAAATGGCCAAAGGATTTAGGAAAATATGAGACAGTTTGACGGCTGAAGAAAACTCAGGAAACAGGATATTAGACCTTCACCCAACATAACGTCAGGCACAAAATGAGGTGGGATTGATGAAGAGTGTGTGGCTTCATTTGCAGTGAATGATGTCACAACATGTAACACAAACAAAGCTCCATTTCAGAGCATATTTCCAATTCTAAGGACATGATTAGCTGCAGATACAATTGCATTTCCATGGCAATAAAATATTGCAGTCTGTGATTGAAAAGTGATAGCCCAAAACATCAGCACTTTGTTGTGGGTGAAAACATCTGGATCTCGTGCTACAATGGTTGCAGATTTTTCAGGCTATGAACTATTTCTGGAGTCCAAACAATAATGCCAACAGCCCATTATTTTAGGGTGTAAGTGTGTACATGCCATAAAAGAGGCTTTCAAGTGAAGAAATGCGAGTTATTCTGCAGTATAATTCTTAAGATACTGTTCATATCTGGTCTTAAATCCAGTTGGAAGGAGGCCACGTTGATTTTAACTGGATTTTCTTTCAAATAAATTCAGTTAAAATTAGCCACAAGTGACACTGAAGACCCAAAGTGGATCTGATCCTATTTCCTTTATTTCTGTTTTTACTTATACATTGTGTTATGCTAATAGCATATTATCATGCTTTCCTTTCCTTTAGGGCACATGTCACAGGGTAGATTTCTCCAAGACAGTGCTTCAGTTGATGCTAGCTCAGCTCAAGCAACATGGGTAGTTCTAATTCTTACAAAAGAAATAGATACTGTCTATAGAGAAGATTCACTGAGGATGGTTTTGAACTTATATATCTCAAGGACTGAGCAGAACCCTCTATGATGTGAGCTCTGCACTTATGAACTTGACCCCACCATTCCTGGTTAGTTAAAGCAACCAGGAGAAAACAGGGTGTTGGATTCTGATTGCAGTTGACCCCTTCTTGCGGAATGGGGTGGTTCCAATTGCCGTAAAATGCATTGGTCTGCTTCCACCTCAGGGGGAACACCAGGAAGTTATGTACACAAAAGATCTAGATCTGGGGTAGTTCTCCATCTTGTTCCTTTACCTGAAAACCTTGATAGGAGAATTGAATTATTGTCTCTGGAACATTGTAATTCCATGAAGAGCCAAAATTGGTGTGTTTCTAAAATCTGCTATCTTCTGATTAGCCATTTCACCTTCTTTGGGTTGGATCTGGGCCTTTTTCTTCCCATTTAGGCCCTCACAGCCTCCAAGCATTAGATTTGAACATTTACTACCTCTCCCATTCAAGATGGAGATAGGTAGTTGGATGTCATCAGCATGTTGATAATAGCTGAACTCTTTTGACAAATGAGCTTTCCCATTTGCTTCTTCAAAAGTGGGTCTGGTCTTATTTACTTTATTTCTGGAAATAAGGATAGGGCCAGGATAGGGGGAAACTACAAACTGGACCATACCATATTAGAGTGGTCCCTGCAATCACCAGTTGGATCCACACACTTAGGAAGGAGTAAATCCACCATAAAATGAAGCCTCCTACTCTCCCCTTTACCAATTACTATGAAGTGTGCCATACTGTAACCTTACTTAGACGCCTAGCAGGTTAAGGAAAGCTACACCACTTACACTTAAGCACAAGCCATCTCTCAGCTGTACTAGCAGCCTCAAGCAGAAAGAAAGAAGACTCATGGTTTTTTAGGCCAAGAATGCCAAACTTTACTTTTAAGTCACGAGCAGTCAGGAACAGTCAAGCAAGGTAAACCCTACTTAAAGTAGCATCAAGGAAACTGTGTCTGTGTAGTGCAGATATAGCCCGCCACACAACCCCACCCTCTCCCACAGTAACAACATTAATGAAGGTCATTTCGGCTTTCTTATTGTGACATTACAGGAATGTCACGGAGTATGCCTCCATGGCCGGCGGGGGGGGGGGGGGCTGTTCTCTGGTCGTTGGAGAAAAA
>JANHGC010003776.1:288442-299140 GCA_027560395.1 Boaedon fuliginosus | reverse complement strand
GATGATTTTGGATGATTTTTAATCCATTTCTTTTAGTTTACATGCATATTGTATACATATTAAACAAATTATGTGTTTATTGAAATCCTGTTGTGTATCTTTAGATTCCATACAGGTGGGCACTTGGGTTACTCTGATTATGTATTTTAGTGTTGACTTGTAAGTATGGAATTTAATTTTGGGGTGGTATGTAGTATAGTATATACAGAAATTTTAAAAAACTAGCCTTATTCTCTTTGGTTGTTTATCTCTGAAGTATTTTATCTAATCATCACATAATTCTATGTACAGTATGTTCAAAATCATATTAGCTTCAGGAACCTTTGCTTAAAGGCTCCTCCAGCCTGAGGAGAGGTAACTTAGAATTCAGCATAACAACATTAGCTTAGATCCAGAAAGTATAAAAATTAAGTGTATGGAGCTGCAGCCTTTTATATAATCTGCACAGTATTGTACCTACATACATGTGGAATATTTGGCAATATTTTGCTTTCTGCAAAACTTGTCAGTTTCCGTTGGGTTTAGCAAGCAGGTTGTAAAAGGCAAAACATGTGTTAGTTGGCAAGTGATGTATGATTCGTACAGGCTGGTGCCTTTCAGAGGGTTAAGAAAATCCTACAGGAAATGGAAATCAGCCCTTTCATTCCCAGAGCCCATGCAGAGTTTTATTGTCTTGCTGGCTACCATTGACTCCCTTGCTCTAGCAAATGCAAAGGGCTAGTAATAATTGTATGTATTTATTTGTCCTTGTATGTTCATTTCATAGCCTATCCTTACCCTAACCCTAACCCTGAGCAACATCAATAAAATGCAGAATCCCTGCTCTAATACATTAAATCTAAAAAGTTGTGGAAAAGAAAAACAGTTTGAAATTTAGAAGAGATTCCTGGCTCAGAGCAGATCAGTTGCTTTTAAGAGTGGCATATTGATGTATATACATTGATGTAGAAGCTTTTGGACTGTTTAAGAAAAAAATGTAAAAAAGTCAGTTTTCTTTGGTTTCTATAAACACGAACCCTTTTAATTTTTTATTCTATATAAGTGCATTGTGAAAATCACAAGCAGAATTGTTGCAGTTTGGAATAAGCTTTCTATTCCTGTATCTGGAAAATTGCTGTTGATACTAGGAAAATATTGCATTACGATTTTACAAATTGTATGTTCTGTATTTTGCCCCAGATTTGAATTAATATTTCTGATTTTGAGGACCCTCTATAGATAAAATGCAAAGCTCCTCTGTTTGGGAAACCCCAAGGCGCAAAATAAGTAGTTATTAGCAATATATACTGAGAGTAATAATATCGCTTTACTAATTGTAGATATGAAAGTTAACGTTTCCACAAGTAGACCAATATCATGGAGCTAAAGACAGTGTCATGTCTTTTTAAAATCATAGTCACTACAAGATGCATTTTTGTGCACTCCTTTAATTGACATGACATACTGCATTTTCCGCATAAGCAGGCATTATATATTGCTAACTGAAATCCTGTAATATTAATGTTTGGGTGAATGAAGCAAGACTCTTGATAAAACAAGGATGTTTAACCAATGGGTAAACGTATTAGAAATGTTGATCACTAATATTTTTATGAGAATTGCTCTAATGAATTGTAGAGTTGAAACTGCAGCTTTCAGTTTTATAGGTTAGCTTTAAAACACTGATTTGAAAAGAATTATCTAGTTTAAACACGTCTCAAATAAAGCTTAATATTCTCCATTTACTATGTCCAAAAAGCATGTCTACAATTCCTTAATTCTTTAGAGAACAGTGTTATGCAATTTTTCCCCCTTTCAAACACCTATTTAGTTCAACAGTATACAGCTGCCATGGCTAGAAGCAATTAATTGCTTATTAATGGTCCATGGAGTAAGGCAAGACAGCATGAGGCAGAAACTCGTAGGTGGCAACAGGAAGGGCCATAATTCAGGGACAAATGTTCCTCGGATCAGCCCTTGACAACTGTAGGTAAAACTTAGAAAAACTGGCGTTAATTACTCTGGAAAGCCATTTCTGGTGAAAAACATCACCCTAGATGGGTTGGTGGTTTCCTTCTGTATAAGTTGGTTTATGCACCCATTTATCAGGAAGCAGTGACAGGACATGTAGCTTGCAGGCTGATACTCCAAGGTTCAGTCATAAACATTGCCAGAAAGTCAAGAAAGCTGTCGGCAGTCAAAGTTGACACTATTGTATTAAGTGAAGGTGTGGCCTGACTTGCTATAAAAATGATAGTGATTTCTCTATTTGCATGTGCTCTGGTTAGAAGAGGGGTAGCTAGCTAGATGGCCTTCTAACATTTTGGACTACTCTTTGACTTACCGTTGACCATTCTCCATTGTGAATGAGAACGGTTGCAGTTCAAAATACGGAAGGCCTGATTCAAAGAATAAACCTTTCCATAAAAGTTGAGATAAAGAAAAAAAGCAGGCTAACCATTGTATATCGCATCATCAGAACATTGTCATGTCTGAGAGAGAAAGAGAAAGATCTCTCAAATTTTGGAGCCATTTTGGATTTGATCTTGATACATAATGGGACATAAGTTGAATGTTGGGTTCTGATATAATGGTGGTTCTCCTACCATATCGGCTTCTATTTGCAGGTATTATTAAAAGGTATAATGTGATTGTTCTACTCCTGTATGTACAAGAATACAGAAATGTTTTGATGAAGGAATACAAGAGCCATTAAGGGGGGAGAAACAACTTAAGTCTTGGAGAAGGGGATAGTATGAGGAACTCAAAATAATCTTCTTTGATTCTGTTTCTTTCTGCTCAGCCATCGTTATTGAAAAGAAAAAGACTCGATATTTTTCAGTTTTCTGTGCAGTCTGAAAAAGCAATGGTATTGCTTTAAAAGTTGCAGCAACTTTAATAGTTGGATTCTTTTAAGAAACATAAATCATCTTTTTATGCTTCTGTGGAAGCCTGAAAAAAAACAACCCTGGGCTGCCTAAATGAATACCAGGGGGATGCTGTCTGGTAGTAAATCACTTCTTCTAAATAATCACCAAACAGAAAGTTTGGGAAGGCAGTATGCAAAAGACCAGTAGATGTTTGTTGATAAAATCAATGGATGTTGATGTTACATAGATTTAATTGAAATTAAATTGATTATGAAATAGGGGTATTAGAATGAAAACATTGGCTGTTGTGATGAGCTTCAGAATTAGCATAAAATGATTATTCATAGAATTTTGTTTTAAATCCTGTTTGATCATTAAGTATTAATTATTACCTTTATATGATTCAAGGGCATTCCAGGACTTTTGGGTTAGTGCAGTTGTAAGAACAAGATATTATTATTCCCCCAAACCTCCATCCCACTTTGGGATATATAGTTAAAAAGTACCTCGAACTTTCCTGACCTGGATCCCAGTCTAAATATAAAATACCTTTAAAATAAAGCAAGCTCAAGAACACTTTCAAAAATGGAACGTAATCAAGATAATACCCTTTCTAAACAATCACGCAGAGTAACTTGAGAAGCCTAAATTCTGTCCTGCAAAATTCAGAAATCTGTTGATCAGGTAATCATGCCCTTCATTAATCTTCGTGCGTAATTTTTTAGTATTTTGCTGGTATGCATGCGGTTAATAAATTTCACATAACCCTAAAAGAACATGCACAGTTAATTTAAATTGCAGCCTGGTCTTAGATTAAAATAAGTACTGCTTAAAGGATAGGGTTTAAATCTATAAAATATTCGATGCCTAAAATTAATCATCATTAAAAGAAGGACACAGTCATTATAGCTTTAAAAAAACCTGTGGTGGGAGACCAGGATGAGTAAAGTTGGCCCAGCAAGCAGCGAGAATGTTCACTGACATCTAAAAGTAGACTAGAAAAAAAAGGGAAGTGTTGCCTGTCAATTTATTTTATTATCAGACTGGTGAAAGGCATTGTAGGCTTCCTGGGAACCTAAGCAAGGTAGCTGTGTTAAGGGATAAAGGTATAATTTTTGGGAGCAAGTCTACTTGGTTAGCTTAAAGTTTGGTGAATTAGGAAAAATCTTTATTCCTGCTTAACTGAGTAGTACTAACTGTATTGTATAATGTGAAGGTTTCATGCATTGTGGCTAGATCAAGGAAACAATATATTTTGATCCAAATTTTAACATGCTGGGAATAATAAATTTAGTGAAACTATCAGATTATGGTACATATTAAGTTATGCGGTTTTGGTTGATTAGAATGCAGGTAGCTGGCTATATTACCTCTTTGAAATATATGCACTTTCCAGTTTACTTAGCTTGGAGCAATAGCAAAAAGTATTGATTTAGTATGCATTTGTAACTTTTCAAAATGATTCTGCAACTTTCAGTTATTACCAGTAGAATTGATAGTATACAGTATATGATATATACAACATAACCATCCATATTTTTATTTCTGCTCATCTGATCACTTTATGTGATTGTAAAAGCATAGCCTGCTCAGATGTTGGCATTTCTTTTCTCCTAACAAGTATTTATTATTTATTACATTTATTTACAAACCACATATTCAGGAGATATAATTTTCTATACCATGTATATCGTGTGTGTGTGTGTGTGTGTGGATGGATGGATGGATGTATATAGGTGTGTGTGTGTGTGTGTGTGTGTGTGTGTGTACCCTGTTTCCCTGAAAATATGACCCCCTGAAAGTAAGACCTAGCTTGATTTTACACGTGTGCCCAATATACGTGTGCCCCTAATAGGCTGGATGGCATCCCCTGAAAATAAGACCTGGTACCTTTTTTTGGTGGCAAAAATATAAGACACGGTCTTATTTTCAGGAAAACACAGTATATATAAAATACACACATATACACACACATATATTTGTATGCACACATATACCACAAACCTTTTTATAAAATCGCCGAGCGATCACCACAAATAGTTATTCAAGGCATCAAAAAAACTAAAAAAATTAAGTGGCTGCCTAGCATCACCATAAAAAAGAAACTTCACAGATTACAATTGAGAAGACTGACTAAACAAAACAGTGTTGACAGTCTTTGGAAATATTTGAGCTGTTTTGCCACATTCTAGAGTGGATTCATGTTGTAACTGGTTTTCTTCCAGGAATTAGCAATAGAACTGGTTGGAATTAATTTGCTGTAAAAATCACTTGGCATTTGTTAACCTACATATTTTTTCCCCCCTCTTTGTTTGTGAGATAACAGCCATATTAAACCTCTGATCAAAGAGGGTCATTTTCTCAAACCTCCTTGCTTTCCTTTCGTTTTCTCATTTGCTCATAAGGTCACATTCCAAACAACATCCTTCTTAGCAATGATGGCATTGCAATAACTTTTTCCAGCCTGGGAAAAAATACTCGCTAGAAATAAGGGTTGTGGTTTTAGAGTACCAAAGTGGGAGAATCTTCACAATAGCAAAAGAAAGACACATCAGTTGTGTTAGATTGCTGGGGAATGTGCTTACAAAATGTGTATTTTGTGAACCCAAAGAAAGGCTAATTCCTTTGCACTATGCAATTTGTGGATCTCAGCAATTGTTTAAGATGTGATTGTGAAATCTGGTACGTGTGTTGCCTGTATAAAGCAATGTATAATTTTTCTAAAACCTGATTATTAAATATGATTAATAGTTTACTTACATATAATCTGTAGTTCGTACTGTTTAGTTAATATAAAATGTGAAGCAAGACATGACAATTAGAATCCCCAAATGCTTTTTAGTTAACTGTTGTTCACAATTGTATGATTACAGTTTAAAACTAGATACTGTTCATAATAAAATGATGGAGTTTCCAAAAACTCGCCTTAATTTAGCTTTGTTAAATTATAGCCTGCTTCTTCAAAATCCTAATAGCTTTGGATCTTGAGACAAACATCAGTTATGAAAATAAAATAAAATAAAACCCTGCTTGGGTTCTCACTTATTTAGGATTCTCCCCTCTTCAACATGGTGAGATCATGATAATGAATCTTGTAAATAAAATGGAAATTCAGTCTTGTTAACTGTCCCCTCCCCACTCTTTTAAGTAGAAGGGAGGGCAGAACTACTCATAGGCTGCCTTGTGGGTAAAAGCATGGAACATCCCAGCCAACTACATTGTGTAAATAACTCCCACGTGAACTTCCACCCTTTGATTGTCAACAGCATTAATCATCATGTAGTATTATAAGTGCATCCCTGTTGCCCATAGCTAATCCACCACACATTCTTGTTTTTAACAACATCCTTCTGATACATGAGCACAAGTTTCAGGGAGGAATGTAAGTGGAATTTTAAGCAAGTAAACACGAGAAAGGAAGGCTCAGTCCTAGCCTTCCGCCCTTCAGCAGCCCCCAGAACACTCCTGCTAGACAAAGAGAAAGGAAAACCACTTTTCTGAAGCCAAGAATATAGGGACAGCTCTGAATCTCTTCTTTACAGGCTGGAATTCATGCTAAAGCTACTTAAGGTTAATCATGAATAGTTAGTTTGGAGAAGAATAGCGATTGGTGAGAATATTAATGTGACGAGCTTCGATTTAATCACTAGACGACGGTGCTACATACTACGTACATTGGTGAACTCCTTCTGTTAATTATCCACCTTGGAGCACAGGGACATCCTTAGTGCAGCGGCCCCCAATCCTTTGGGCACCAGGGACCGGTTCCATGGAGAGAGATTTTTCCATGGACCGGAGGCGGCGTGGTTTCGTACGCTGCCTGCATCCCACAGATGGGACTTTGCTTGTTTGCGCGGCACGGTTTCTGGTAGGCTATGGCCCCGTGCTCCTCCACAGAGGGGGATTGGGGACCCCTGCCTTAGTGAATCACTCAGAGAACTCCTGAGCAGTGCACATAAAACAGGCAATTACTGAAAAGGCCAATTTTCTTCAGTATTTGAGCACTTACAGCTGAAAGAAGGGATAAGTTGCATAACTGCTAGAGTATTTTGACCGCTGTATGCGATTGAGCCATAATAAACACAGTTCCCTGTATTCCCTCACTGGCCATGCTCCCTGGAATTGCTAGGACTTGGAATTTAGTAACATGCAGTGAAGCAAAATCAAGCATCCTTATTCCCAGTGACGGTCTTGAACTATTCAGAGGGCAACTGCTTAGCGTTGAGAAAAAGAGTTTCAGTTGTCTCAGTATTAAATCCATGCAAATGTGCTATTTAGATCATTAAAATAAAAATATTCACGGTAAACCTTTTGAATTTTGAGAGTGATCATTTGAAAATATCTACAAAAAATGGGAAATATAAACTGATTTAGAAAAGTAGAGCGGTGGTCTGTAAACTTAATGTTGCATTTCCATTCTTTTAGGTTTTTTTTTTAAAAAACTAACTAGATTTAAGATTTGTTAAAATTCGTAACCTTAAAAAAAAAAATCTGCAATCTCTGTCCCAAGCAAATATCTTCTCATCCCCACTTTTATTTTTAAAGTGGCTTTTGGGCAGGAATAGTTACGTTACTAAAAATTCCAGCCGGTTCTCTTAAGGTGTTTGAGAAATGTTGTTTAGACAATTGCCAAACACACAGTTACTATAAAGTAGCTCTCTTATTGGCGGTGTTTCCTGTCAAGAAGTGGCTTGATCAACCTCTGGGTGACCTGTCTTAACTGAGTTTTGGATTAGAGCTCCACCAAGTGATCTTTCAGCACGATACATTTTCCTTTTTTAAAATAAGCTGATTATTATGTTTTAGCATCCCTTAGTGGCAGTTTGAAATGCAGCTTTTCTCACCTCCGAGCAATTCTTGAACTTCAGCCACAGATGAAGAATCTAGGTTTTAGTTTCACTTGAATCAAGTTTAAAGTGGATCGCATAGCTTTAAAAATAGGTGTATGGGAGCTTTACAGCTTTGTTCAATAAATGGTGATTCGCAGGTGCATGCAGTTTGAAGGTCATCTTTATCGAGGAGGAATATTTTATGTGGAAGTTGGAGCATTAAAACCTGCCTGACATTATATTTTGAGATTTGATGCAAGACTGCTAATGCATGCGGAATCATTACAAAGCATAATCTTTGATGCATTTCTTTGCAACCTGCTTAATTTGCTGTGTTTCCCCATGAGAAACACATGTTTCTCAATAATGTCCTCACATTGTCATAAAATTGGAAGTCTATGGAGACTCTCAGTCATCCAGGTCATGGTTGACATAAAATTGGAAGGGACCATTTAGGTCAACAGCTGTAACCTACTTAGTTAGTCCAGGTATTCAGAGGAAAGCACCTCTGTTTAGCCTCTACTACCAGCGAAGGGGAACTGATGACAGGTAGTCTTTGACATACGACCGCAATTGAGCCCAACATTGCTGTTATTAAGTGAGACATTTGTTAAGTGAGTTTTGCCCCATCTTACGACCTTTCTTGCCACAGTTGTTAAGTAAATCACTGCAGTTGTTAAACTTAGCAAATATGGTTGTTAAGTGAATCTGACTTCCCCATTGACTTTGCTTGTCAGAAGGTCGCAAAAGGGATCACATGACCTTGGGACATGGCAACGGTCATAAGTATGAACCAGTTGCCAAGCATCTGAAGATATTTGGTGATATAATCACGGGGAGGCTGCAAAGGTGGTAACCATGAAAAAACTGTCATAAGTAACTTTTTTCAGTGCCGTTTTAACTTTGGTCACTAAATGAACTGTTTTAAGTTGAGAACTACCCGTAAAGGTAATCCTCATTTAACAACTACTCGTTCCACAGCTATTAACTTACAATGATGTTGAATGATCATTAGTTGTGACCTGGTGTTGCAGTGTCTCATGGTCATGTGAGCCAGTTTTGCACAAATATTAAACCCTCGGAGGGCTACTGAAGGTGATGAGAGCTTGCTCCCTGAGAAGTAGGGAAAAAGGAAGATGGAGACCAGAGTTTTCCAAAGAAATAAAATGTGCCTTATTTTGGTCAGAATATAATGAAACTGTGTTGTGATGCTTTTATGTACACGTGCAAAGTGGCTGCATCTGGACTCTGTCTACAGTTGTGGTCACCCAGCTTAAAACAATTACCATGCAGCTTCAAGAAAAGATTCCTCCCCCCCACACACACACACACCAAAAAAAAGGTTGACTAAAATAATGACGATTGAAGTACTTTTCTAACAATATTATTACATCCGTGACATATTTTCAGAATTTTGGAGCATTATGTTTAGATGAAAAACTCCATTGAAAAAAAATAAAAACCTTTTCATATTTTTGCTAGACAGTTGGCATGCTCATTAGTCCCAGAGAAGGTTAGAAAAAATGAAAAAAAGGTTAGCATGGGAAACATTGTTGCACTGTTAGCAAAGCAACAAATCACAGGAAATTGGACAACTTCCATTAACTGTTACTTTGTTTTTGACAGGCATAGACTACTACAATAATAGAAGAAAGTGACAAGCAAGTACGGTTATTATCAACAAACTGTTTTTGAATGTATTTCTAATACAATAGTAGCCCAGAAGATGATAAAGAAATGATAGCAGCTCAAGAACCAACAACTAATTTTGCCCTAATTCAGTAAGTAACTGAAAATTATTGATATCAAATTAGAGAATCACAACAATGTTTTCATTTTTTGCTTTTCTTTGTAAAATGTAGACTGCCGGGGTGTGGGTCGGGGGGAGAGAAACATTTTCTTTGGTTTGTGGTTTAAATGAACTCCTATGATTCCTCCATTTACTGGTGAATTCTGGCAATTTGTGGAATTGAATTTCCTCATTTCATTTGATTTGTGGACAGATTTTTTTTCCCTTTTTTTAGAAAATGCCTATGCTTTCCTATGCATTCAGCACTGAAAAACTCATTTAAGTGAATGTAGCATGCCTGGAGTATATTATATTGTGTCAAAGCAACAGTATAAAAATTTTTAAGTGAAATAAGTATGTAAAATATGTCTTCCCAGGGAATCTGAAACACACTTTTCTTCAGATACTGACTTTGAAGATATAGAAGGAAAAAATCAGAAGCCAGGAAAAGGAAAGGTGTGTGTATTTCAGTCTGTGTATGGGGTGGTAAGAGTAGCAGTAAAGTCTTTTATAAATAAAATTTAACTAATGTTGCTATCTGAAATGGCAGGGCTTCTGTGACATTGTGTAAATAAATTTGGTGCAATAAGGGAGGATGTCATAAAACCTTTTTACGTATTGGAAACTCTTCCACGGGGTTTCCCAAAAACTTGACTGAAAAAGCTGGCAATACCAGATACATATTCTCCTCTGTATTGTGCTTAAACTTTTCATTTCAATAAGTGGGTTGTCAGATCATATGTACAATGGTGGCGCAGTGGTTAGAATGCAGCATTGCAAGCTAACTCTGCCCACAGCCAGGAGTTCAATTCTGACCGTCTCAAGGTTGACTCAGCCTTCCATCCTTCCAAGGTTGGTAAAATGAGGACCCAGATTGTTGGGAGGAAGATGCTGACGCCATAAAATGCTTAGAGAGGGCTATAAAGCACTGTGAAGCGGGATATAAGTCTAAGCGCTGTTGCTATTGCTAAAAAAGATAAAAGGTTTCCCCTGTCCAGTCGTGTCTGACTTTAAGCGGCAGTGCCCATCTCCATTTCTTGGCTGAGGGAGACAGCATTGTCCGAAGCCTGGCTAGACGCCAAAGGCGCACAGAACATTGTTACCTTCCCACCCAAGTGGTACCTATTAATCAACTCATATTTTGCATGCTTTTGAATTGCTAAGCGGGCAGGAGCTGGGGCAGGTTACAGGAGCTCATCCCGTTGCCAGTATATCAGTGAAAAGTTAACCC
>JANHGC010003776.1:53736-68329 GCA_027560395.1 Boaedon fuliginosus | reverse complement strand
GAGCCTCGGTGGCGCAGTGGTTGAATGCAGCCCTGCAGCCTATCTCTGCTGACTTGTTCAGCAGGTTGTCAGATCGAATTTCACCAGGCTCAAGGTTGACTCAGCCTTCCATCCTTCTCAAGGTCGGTAGAACGAGGACGCAAATTGTTTGCGGGCAATAAGCTGACTCTGTAACTGCTTGGGGAGTGTAGTAAAGCTATGATAAGCAGTGTATAACATCTGAGTGCTATTGCTATCTATGTTGTAAGCCGCCCAGAGTACTTCAGGAGTTGGGCGGCATAAAAATGTAATTAGTAAATAATAATTAATAATGATAAATTTCAATGGAATAGAACAAACAAATAAAAACTATGAAAAAATAGGGCTAACATTAATTACAGACAGCCCTTGGTTTAGGATCACAATTGACCCCAAAATTTCTGTTGCTAAATGACACATTTGCTAAGTGAATTTTGCCCCATTTTATGACCTTTCCCGCCACAGCTGTTAAGCGAATCGCTGCAGCTGTTAGTAACGTGGTTGTTAAGTGAATCTGGCTTCTTCATTGACTTTGCTCGCCAGAAGGTTGCAAAAGGAGAACTCATGGACACGGCAGCCGTCATAAATAGGAGTCGCTCACCAAATATCTGAATTTTGACCACACGATCCTGGAAATGTCGCAACGTTTCCGGTTGTGTGAAAAATGATCGTGAATCACCTTTTTTCAGTGCTGTTGTAACTTTGAATGGTCCCTAAATGAACTGTTGTAAGTCGAGGACCACCTGTATGTCATAAGCTTTCATGGAAGAAAGTTGATCACATTAGCATCTAAATGAATTTGCTAATCTTAATAGATAGTCACAAAAATTGACCTCCGTACAGCATGCTTTGTGAAATTCTAGTGCATTGTGTAAAATACAGTTCGACACATCAATATAGCATGCTAATTTATTAAATCATGGTTTACAATTCAAAATGGCTCAATTTATACAACACACTGTTGTAGACAAAAAAATATTACTATTTTTTTTAATTTAAAAGGATAAATTTTAGTTTATCCTTAATGGTGAAGAGAGCCTTTTGGATTGGCCATTACTAATTTAGGTAATCTGAAAGATTTTCAGGCACAGGCAGGGACACAACATAAGCTATATTTTATTGTCCAAGGAAGCTGATCAGATCTCAGCTTCCCTATTTGATCTTGGGATTTGAACAACTTTATGAAACAGCTGGTTTCAATACAATGGGGCTAATTGTTCAGCATAATTGTTGGAGTCAGAAAAATAGTAGTACCACATTTAGCTGTAATCAAACCATGTATGGTTATTGTGATTTGATTTTTGGGGGGTTTATTTTACAAGATGACATTAGATAAATCATCAAACAAATATATTTTAATATTTTTCCAAGTGTTGGCTTTCACCTCTGAGTTACTGGTTAGATTATAGCCTTTCTGAGGAGTTTAATAGTACGAATGACCTGTTTTTGAAAAGGACAGGAGCAACGGTGCTGTGTTTCCACAGCAATGGAAATGTAAAGAATGTTGTATGTGTGACAGCGCGAGGGAAAAGTTAGAAATGGGCCTGGAAAGCAGGTCTCCCAAATTTCTCAATCTGTTCCAGCTGCTTAAGAAAAAAAAATAAAAAATAGAGCAGGTAATGTGACCTGTTTTGTTTTAGAGGAATAATTTCAATGCCTATTTCGTCAACTCCTCCCTTCTTTACCCCCCCAAAGCAACCAATTCTACTGTGAATTTTTTTCAAAAATTAGGAGGAAAAATAAAACAAAGGGCAAAATAATTGGATGTCTATGTCATTTTTGTCTATGTGGGAATAAGTGTGAAAAAAATCTGCAGGAATGCTTGCCCTGGGTGTGAACAGATTACAGGGGGCTGGGGAGCACTTTTTAAAATAAAGCAAAACATTCTTAACTGAGAAAAGGTTTTTATGCTTCCCTGGTGTGAAAATTATTAAAAGCTAGCCAAGCAGTCTCTGAGAAGTCAGTTTCTTTCTTGATCTTTTGATTAGATTAGTACGAAGGGAGGATACTTAGAGGGGCTCTTAGTGTATTACGACACCTCGGGTTTTTCATAGGCAGTATCTGTCTACTAGTTTCAACTGAACATAACAATTCTGTTCATGTCCAAGAACTCCTTTCTTTCCTTGATCATGGGAAGATGAAGAGAAATGTTTGAAGAAAAAGTGGAGTTCCATGCCTGCCCTAAACTGGAAGTGACGTCAAGAAAGGAAACAGCCTTGCACTTTTCGTTTTCCCTTTTAAAGCTGACCTGAGTAGCCTGTGCAAGCAACAGCCACCCTGTTCGTAACTTTTACAACCAGAAAATACAGGTTTAGGGTCCGGGGTGGGCTGCTACGGGTTCACACGGGTTCGGGCAATCCTCTAGCTCAGTGGTGGTTAACCTTTTTGGCACCGAGTACCGAAATGGGAGCATGCATACGCCAAAAAGGCACCAAGTGCCAAAACACGCGCGCTGGAAACCGGAAGAGCCGCTCCCAGCGCGCGCATGCGTGCTGGCCACCTGGTCTTCCAGTTTCTAACGCACATGCGCACGTGAAGACCAGCAGGCCAGCGTGCACATGTGCACTGGGGAGTTCGGTTTCCGGTGCTCCCACGCACGCGAAGACCAGCATGCACACCGGAACCCAGAAGATCAATGGGCAACGGCGTGCCTGGAGAGATGGCTCTGCGTGCCATTTCTGGCACACGTGCCATAGGTTCGCCATCACGGTTCTAGAGTTCAGTGCAGGCTATTGTTATTAGCTCTCTCTACTATCAGATTTCTGTTGAGCACCTTTTATAGTGATATTCTTATTTTCCTAAATGGAATACCCTTCCCATAAATTAAATTGTCTTTAACTGTTGTGGTGCAATGAAATAGATCAGGCCCCAATCAACGAGGATTCCATCATAGGTGTACATAGGAGAAAAAGTGAAGCCAGAGCAGGGGCTCAGTAGCCCAAATTGTTTTAACAACATCTGGACAGATTAGGTTTTATCCTGGGGCTTTCCCTGGTCTTACTCTTGAGTATCAAGATTGTGGATCTCTTGTCACCATCATTGGTGCCCACATTAGCAGATTTTGTATAGTTTAACTAGGGCATCCACAGGGGTCCATGTGAAAATATGTCACCCAGATTCCTGGGGGCATGTGACAGTCCATCATAGATGGACCATTGCACTGGGAGCTTGATGTGATATGCCAAAATGAGACTGAATCGTTGGATTTAACTACCTGAATGAATCATGTCCAGTTCCCCCCTCCCCCATGACTTCCTTTTTCTTGTGTGTCAGTAATTGTTTGTAGCCTCTCTTGTGTTGAAACTGTCAGTGTAATATTGGGTACATAAGTTTGGCAACAAGAGCTTTTTTTAGCATTAATACAGTCTTGTGGAACCATGGTTTGGAGTGTTGTTGCTTCAAGGATGCACTGTTACTACAAGTTAGATGCTAATGAAGTTCTTGGGTAAGGATATTAAAATTCTCCAAGAGTGCATCAGGAAACTTAATTGATGTCGGGCACCATTTAAAATGTGGAGGTTTAACCTGAAGGTTGTTTAAGCTAGGCAGAGACCTGCAAAGTTTAATTTCTTTTGTGCAGTGACTGAGGAGGAATCCCTTGTCTTCAAGATTGTGAGCGTGAAAACATTTTCTAAGAATTTTCCTCAAAAGTTCCCATAGAGAAATTCTAAGTATCTCTCCCTGGCCTTTGTGCCTTTTTCAAATCTAGAACTATGATGTGCCAAACAGAATCCAAGGAGAATAAACACCAGGAAGCCACCAAGAAAGCAATATTTTTTATAATGTAAGGGTGCCATAGAATTTTCAAAAGTGCTGAAAGTTGTTTGCCTAATGTACAATAGTGACCAATCTCTTGGTTTTATATTTTCTAAATGTCATCGCATCTTTCTTTTAGCAGAGAAAAGAGTTGAATGAAACAATCCAGAAGGATATAGAGAATCAAACATATGTTACGTGTCAACTAATATGACTGCTTTGGTTACTAATTTTTTATAACAGAAGATTATTCTTGCATGCTACTAGTAAACATTAGGGATTTATGCCTTTTCGTGCTGATAAATGTTTCATGGTTTTCATGTCCCATAAAAAGAGACTACCAGTAACACTGCTCACTACTCTATAAGTTGTTCTTTCACTGCACAGTTACACTTTCTGTACCAATACTGTCACCCTGGAGTTCAATTCAAATATAATTCAAGAGATTATACTGAGAGAATTATTTGAAAAAGATTCTGCCTTGGTAGGAGCCAGTGTGCATCTGGAGTCTTTCAAAACAATCACCTATAAATGATAGAAACACTGAAATGCACAAATCAAAACAGTAGTGCTAAGACATGACCCAGTTCACTCTCATTTTACAATTACAATACAAATACTATCCCAGGGAGAAACTGAGTTTTGACCTCCAGATGTGGCTTTCTCCTGGTCCTAAAAAAATTATTTAGGGAGAGACTGTCTCTTCATTTCCACTCTGAATCTGTAACTCTCGGAAATTAATCTTTTTATTTAACTGAATAGAGTTAATTTTAATTGACAAAAATACCTAATGGTGCACGTAATGGGTATTTACAAACCAAACCAAATTTGTTTTTTGGGGGGGAGAGGGTCATGTTGTAATTATTTACATGGCATTGCAAATAAAATCAAGCCTCCTTTCATAAAGTCTCTTAAGGAGGACATCGCTTACTGGCAGGGACATTTTTACATATCAAAAGCCCGCCCCCCAAACAATAAAACAAGGGGAAGGTAATTTGTATTTGTAAAGGGGTTTGTTATGAATGTGATTTACGGACAACATTTTTCAAATGTTATCATGCCCATTTTGTATAATCAACCCTTGATCCCTTGTGGGTTATTCATACGCTATTCTGTAATGAGAAATTTGGCAGATCTCATCTCCGTAGTGCATCCTTAGTGCCCACCATGAGCTGAGGATCATGTTCTGCCTTGTTTACAGCTGACAGCGTTATTATTCTCATTAGGACTCTGCTTTCATATCATATTGTTGTGTTGAGCGAGCCTTTTCCTCTCCGTTTGTGTTTCCTGGCAGGGCTTTTCTTTCCTTATTGACAGTTTGTAAAAATGTGCATTAATTTGGAGTTTAAAGCATGTATCATGGTGTCTCTTTGCTGTGTTTGCTTGAAGTTGATTAATGATAGACCCTCACTTGGGGTCGTCCTCTGGAGACTTCTCTCACAGGTTATGCATGTTAACTAGAAAAGCAGAACACACAGTAACCGATGATTAGCCCAGCTTCCAGAAGCTCAGTAAGCCGAAAAACCATGGGTTTCCTTTACAGATGCTTATTTCATTTATTTATCTGAAGATTGTATTAATCAAGCTAATGTGTCACTTGAGAACATTTTCTCCAAATCCCAAGAAGAAACCTACAGCTACAGCACTTGGTGTTTTTCTCTTTTGAAGCCCAAGTATTGTTACACGTGCAAAGTGTTCCATTATTTGCAACTAGGCTAAATTTCAGAATGTGAATTGCACATACAACAAATGAGAGGGGTGGGTGGGAAGAAACTATTCTACAACTGAACTGGGGACGCTACTTGGATGAGAAGCAAAACATTTTCAAGGGAAAGAAAACAAGAAAGTTCAGTTGCCTTTTGAAGACAACCATGACCTGGAGGACAGGGAATCTCTATAGACATGTATTCTATAACAATTACAATGGAGTAGGGATTTCAAGTAATTTAGAAGGTTTACCCTTTCTGTTCTTCTGTTTGAATCAATACCTTTATCGCATTGCTGAGGAGACTGTATTTCCAAGTTCTCAAACATATTTAAAAGACAGAATCTTAATTCACTAAGATCATAGGTGTCTCACCAGGTGGCAGCACCTGGGTGACCATGCCTGACTGATGACCTAAGCAGAGTCAGGCCTGGTTAGCACTTGGATGAGACACCTTTTCAGAACACCAAGGATGTATTGGGAATTTAAAAGAAAACCTGAAGCTAGTACAGCTCTTCTCTACTGTTGGCAAAAAAAAACCCCATTGGATTATGAAATCATCTCTCTCTATATATATATATATAAATAAAATTGGATGTGGATGTGTGTGTGTGTGTGTGTATGTGTGTGTGTTCCAGCATAGCTCTGGAGCGGCTCAACCAATTTCAACCAAACCTGTTACATAGATAACTTACCCACTGGGAACAAACACTGTGGGGGTAAGACCCCCTAGCACCCTCAGGGGGGGTCTGTGTCCCCTAAAATCAATGCTGACAGCTTCACAGTACTCTACAAGGGGGCTCCCTCTGACTTGCAGTGCTGCGCGAGAGAATAGCATGAGGCCCATAGAGCTACTACATTAGAGGCTCCCTCTCACTTGCAACACTGCACCAGACAGCAGAGTGAAGCCTATAGAGCTACTACATCTAGAGTTAGGTCCGACTACATCATTTTCCTGTCTAATGCAGCATAAATAAATACCCGGTGAAGCCAGGTCATCAGCTAGTTATAACTAATCCTTGACTTTCCTAATACAGAGGTTAGTAGTTTTTTAGTATGCAACATTCAATATAGTTGAATTGTTTGGACTGTTTTAACCTGTTTTAAGCTACACAAAGTTTTTTTTTAAAAAGGTGAATTGCTCATCCATCCTTTTTCTGTGTATGTATATATTTGTCTGTTGTTGTTGTTTTTCAGACACCCTGTGCATGTCAAAGAAGAGCCATTAGATCCAGATGAAAATGAAGGCCCACTCTCCTTAGTCACCACAGCCAATCACAGTCCGGAATTTGATCACGACAGAGATTATGAAGATGAACATGTAAATGAAGACATTGAATAAAAATGTCTGTGACTTTTCATTCTGCAAATGAAGATCCTGGGGAGGGACAAAAAAACAAACAAAACAAAAACCCTTATCTTTCAGAATTAGCTGTGAAATCTCTCCCCACCATTGTACAGTCTGGAAGATACACTCGGTCCATTCTGACAGCTATAAAATATGTTAACACTTAGTGCCATCAAGTATCCCATTTGGGAGTATTTTTGATTTTTCTACTTTTTGTTGAAAAACAAAGCAAAGGAATTTGTACTCTGTGCATTGGATGGACTTGTTTGGTACTCGGAATTCCTACTCACTCACAGTCAACATCAGTGTTGTAAATGTGTAGTAGCAAAATGTTGATCGAATCCACCATGGTTTACAAATCATCCTTTGAACCATTTCATACTATTTACGAACCAAGGAAAGCTGCGTAGTTTTGCCAGAGGACAGTTTGTTTGAATCCTGACTTGCTTCAACCCCCATGAAACCACAACTGATGACTTGCGAATCAGAGTGCTTGGATTCACACACGGTATGTGGAATGAAAAGCAAAACATGGAGGCTAAGCAAGCATGCACTTGTCTAGTTCATCCTAAATTGGACTAAGTTCAGACTATAGGTGTTCCACGGCTTATTAAGACCTGGGAGTATGGCCGATTTCACAGCAACCCTCAGAGACAAGCTGTGGTCCATATCCGATGCTGATAGAATTGTAGTGGCCGAAAGATCCACAGAGGCAATCTAACCCAACCCCCTACTCTGCGAAGGAACCACTAGGGCACCTATGACAAATGAGTCCAACCTCAGCAACTTTAAGACCTGGGGACCTCAACTCCCAGAAATCCTCAGCCAGCAAGGGGACCTTCTGGGAGTTGAAGTCCACAAGTTTTAAAGTTGATCACGTTGGACACCCCTGGTCCAGTCTCTGCTGGAAGATCTCGAGGGAAGGAGAATTCTCCCATTCCAGGAGCTACAGCTAGCACAAGTTGGAAATCTTTCCTGTTGTTTTGTAGGAACCTTCTGCCTTTTAATAATGTTAACCTATTGATTCCGGTCCTGCCAGCTGGAGCAATCGAGAATAAGATTGCCTCCTCTTTGGGGGAGACAAATTAGATGAAAGACCCAATTGTTACGTTCCTGTCCAGCCTGCGAACTTCCAAGAAACATGTTTATGACCTTGGAAATCACCTGAGCTTAGATTGACAGGTTTTCTAAGCAGGATATTAATTAGCTCGTAACCATCATTTTATTAGGTTTTAGAAGGAGACGTGAGCAATTCCACAGACTAGCTTCATTATCTTTCAGTTTCCTAGGTGAGCATTATTAGAGAAAGATATTTTTTCAGACTTGTCTTAACACCTGAAAAATAGACCCGATTGACGACGGCTATGTTTCTATACCTAAGAAATTATATTTTCCTTCAGTGTATCATCATAACTTCATCAAGTCTTCCCAAGATTTAGACTTTTAAATTTAGTTTCAGTTGTAAAAGAAGTGGTTAAGAAACCCCGCCGAGGCGGTGCGATGATCTAATATAATTTGTTTGGGTCTTATTAATCAAAGTAGTCTTTTATTAAGGAGATTATGCCTATCTTATTTCCACTAAATTAATGCAACTGTCTGCTGTGATTCATTTATCGCTATCAATCTCTTCCTGCCGTTGAAATAGTGGAGCCCGTTTGCATTCCAGAGAAAGGCTTTCACCTCCGAGGAAATGAAATCTAAAGAAAGAATTGCAGTCTCTTTTCGTGGTATTTTCCAAGTATTTAAACATATTTTTTTTTAATGCCCATCGTCATGTGGAAAGGTCTTTGCTCTGAAAATGGAATTATAGAAAGTCCCTTTGGGCAAAGCCTTGGTGGTGATAAAACTGTCAGCAAATGGTAATTATTAAAACAGATAGACTGCGATAAGACTCCAGCCGCCTCGAGTTCCCTTTGACCGGGGAAATGAGGCGGGGTATAAATCAAATAAATAAATAAATAAATAAATTTGGAATAACAGAATAAGGGGGTTGACAGGGACCTTGGAGGTCTTCTGGTCCAAACCCCTCCTCCTCCTGCTCCTCCCTTCTCCTCCTTCTTCTGACACCTCCCAGTCCTGCTTACCTCCTCCTTCTAATATCCTCCTTCTGCTCCTCCTTCTCCTGACCTCCTCCTCCTCCTAACCTCCTCCTCCTGACTCCTTTTCCTTCTCCTGATTCCTCCTCCTCCTCCTGGTGATCTCCTCCTTCTAATATCCTCCTTCTGCTCTTCCTTCTCCTGACCTCCTCCTGCTCCTCCTGCTCCTCCTCCGCCCTCCTCCTTCTCACTCCTCCTCCTCACTCCTCCTCCTGCTGACCTTCTCCTTCTAATATTCCCCGTCTGCTTCTCCTTCTCCTGACCTCTTCTTCTTCCTCCTCCTCCTTCTTCCGCCTCCCCCTGACCTCCTCCTTCTAATATCCCCTCTCTGCTCCTCCTTCTCCCAACTTCTTCCTCCTGACTCCGACTCCTCCTAACCTCCTCCTTTTCCTCCTCCTGACCACCTCCCCCCACCCAATAGTGCTGCCTGAAAATAAAACTGATAACAAATGAATGCACAGATGCACTGCTTCCCATGGTCATTTTGTTTTTAATTAGACTACAGGGGCATCTGTGGAAAGTGGAAACTTTGCATATCAGAGAAGTAAGCATTGCATCAAAATTCTGCAATGTCTTTAAAACAAAGCATTAAACAGATTTTTCTCCCACTCCATCAACCACAAACAAGTTTTCCCCCTTTCTAATCTAGGTTCAATATGAATTTGGGAAAAAAAATTATTGAATAAAACATGTATTTCCTCTTCTATGTTCAGGACAACTCTCGTCTCATTAAAATGATCGGTTGACATCATCATCCAAAATCAAAACAAATCTTAAAATAGCAACAAGCTTCCAAACAGCTCATCCATTTAGCAATCCAACCAGGACTTTTGTAGAGTTGGGTGGCCTCTTGGCAGACAATGGAAGGTCAACATTTGCCCTAGGCGGAGTTCCAGTGTAGACACACTGGTTTTCGGCACTTGTAGCTTTCTGTTAATATGATCAGAATTTTCATGAACCTTCATGGACTTTCCTGAAAAAAATTGCTTAAACTTTTTCATCCAATCTGTTCAATTACATTGGCAATGAGTTGAGGTGGTGGTGTTGGGTGGCTGATGATGTAATAGTCAATGGCGATTCTCAATCATACAGCTCATAGTTGTCTCAAAGGTGCTTTTCCAAAGCTGTTTTTCCTTGAGGAAGAAGACATTTCCCTTCTGAATCCAAGAAGCTTCATCAGTTCTGACTGGATGGTGGGGCAGGGGATGGAAGGTACTGATGAAGCTTCTTGGATGAGAAGAAAAATGTCTTCTTCCTTCTCCAAGAAAAACGGTCCAGTTGGCTTTTGGAAAAAAAAACACCTAGTCAGTTGTGACAGCCCTCTGTATTAGTGTCCCAAGGATGTCAAAAATGAATATGGTTACATGCTAACTTTGAAATTTCACAGACTGGAAGTAAAAATGCCAGGGGTAGGGAGGAGACCTAATTCCAATCCCTGTCTACCATCCTCATTAATTTTGGGAATGAGTTCACGAATTGAATTCCAAAATGAACTTCAATGTACTGTACAATGAATGCATTCGCCCCCTGTAATTCCAGAGTACAAATGGTATAGGTGCCTATTAAACTTCAGTTGGGCTTGAGTTGTTCCTTTTATTGTCTAATCAAGTTTGTGTCATTAGAAAGTTCTTACAAACTAAAATGGCTAATTCCACGTTGGCTTAACTCATTATGAAAATACACAATTAGGTGCACTTTTTGCCACTGTAATAAGTAAAATAATCAAGACTTGTAGTGTCTACAGTGCTACTTGAAAACCTTTAATGTTTGTCTAATAATTAGCAGATCCTTTTAACAGACATCGAATGCTTAGTAAACATAAAAGTTGATTTGCTGTGATCTCACCTCAGAAGAAAAATAGAGCCCAGAAATACATTTCCCTCTCCAAATTCTACTTCTTTTCCAGAAACTGCAGGAATTTAATAAACAATTGTCGTTAGAACCAGGAAAACAAATCCTAGTGTATACTAATAAAATAAGCCTGAGCAAATATATCTCTAACTGAAATATTTATGCAACTTTCATTACTTTAAATACTGTAGAACAGAAGTAATTTATCTTATTTTGCCCTGTTTAATCTACCTTTGTGGTAGTTTTCTGTTTTATTTTTTATTTTAAAAATTCAAAGCATTAAAATTTAAAAAGCCCAACAAACAATTTTAGGAGGGAATCCAGATTTCAATGCATTTGATACCATTAAATGTATAATATGGTGTAGGTGAATTTTTCAGATGTTTAAAAGTTTAATAGCTTCATGGCTTGAGAGAGAGAAAGAAAATAAAAGAGCCTGTTATGGAAATTGCCGGTATGTTGCTCAGTTGTACGTTCTGTTAAGAGTCAAGAAATAAAATAAAAAAAAACATTTCAATCTCAGATGCAAAATGAAATGGGAAACAAGCAAAACAAGGGGAAAAAACTTTCTTCACAAGCTTTATAAAAGCAAAGCATTGCTTACAATAAACAGAATGATGGAAGGGTGACACTGATGCTGACAATCAATAATTTCAACTTATTTGAAACATATTTATTCAAAGAAGTACCCAAATGCTTATAAAATATTTGCTTGAATGTTCACACTGCAGACATTCAAACTGAGGGGTACCTACAGCTAAACAATGGATATGCAGTTAATAGAAGCTAGAGACTGGGGTTTTTTTTGTCAACATAAGCACAATACGTTCTGAAAAGTTTCTTTTTTTATTATTTTAGTTACAAGCAACATCACTGAACATCATCAAACATCGTGTCCATTGGATTCATCGGATTCATCAGATGTTTCTGGATTGTAAGATCTGTGTAACATCGGAACAATCTAACGAGGCAGGTTGGAGATTTCATATCTGGAGGTTTAGGAGATGCTGGACTTCCCTTGGACAGTTTAATTGGAGGTTAATAAATGTTACAATCAAAGAAGTAGACAAATAAATGTTTTCCCCACACTTTTCAGAAAGCCGTGGTCCAAACTAAGACCAATCTCTTTAGATCATGATCGATTCATGAAATTTCACAATTCCTGCAACTGTTCTTCATATGTTTTAGCCTCCATCCCCTTAATCATCTTTCTTGATCTTCTCTGCCCTCTTTCCAGAGTCTTAACATCTTCAAGTCTGTCAGGCAGAAAAAAAATGATGCTCTACCCCATATTCTTGAGATAGATATAATGTTCAAAACGATACAGCAAATTCCTTGCCATTTCTGACATATTCTGACATTTTGGAATGGATTTGGGGAGATTCCTGAAGGAAGTCAGAGCAGATAGTGTCATTCAGACTTCAAACTCCAAAGATGTTGACTTAAGGTGCCATCAAACCAGTTCTGAGTATAAGGGAAAATGAGCAATTGACTCCATTATAGCAAGAAAGACATAAAAGGTGAGGAGAAGATTCCAACATTTTTCAGGCTAGCCAATAAAAATGCCGCATGTGCGTAAAAAATAACTTTTTTTGGGAGGAAGCTGACTTTCAAAATAAGTCTTCAGGGGTTCGAGATAAGTTTCATTTCATTGATGGAAATGAAAATATGAGGATTGGGTGATACTTAAAAGACCAGAGGTTTCCTCCTTGGGCTGGGTCTCAAGGAGTCACGACATTATTGAGATGACATTATTGGCATCACCATGACTGATGGCACCCCCTTCGTATCTTCAGAATATTCTTCTACTTTGGGTGTGAGAATGGTGAAGTAATGCAGGTTTACTGGAATATGGAAAAACGCATAGCATCAAAAGGCACTTTGATGAGAGTTAGTTTGACCTAGTGATTAAGGTGTTGGCCTAGGACGATTGTGAGTTCTAGTCTCACCTTAGGTGACATTGGACTGATTCTAGGAACCAGGCAATGATGAGTTCTAGTCTCACCTTAGGTATGAAAGCTAATTGGGTGACTTTGGACTGATAACCAGAAGATGGTGAGTTCTAGTCCCACCTTAGACTTGAAAGTCAATTGGCTGACTTTGGCCAATCACTCTGTCTCAACCCAATCGAGGGTTACTGTAGGTATGTTCACTTTGAGTCATTTACAAAAATGATAAAGATGGAATAATTAATTAATTAATTGTGTTCCTGATACAACTCAGGAAGAAACATTTCTTTGTATCATCGCTAAAATTACTGTGTTTATTCTTCCTCGCTTACACTCCTTCGGTGTAAAGTAAACATATCCGCAGAGAAAAAATCTGTTGAAACTTTTCTGTTTACCATTTTCTTGCATTGATAAATGGCAGGACTAAGTAATTTCGAGCTTGTTTAAAGGAAATATTGGCCCAAACTATTTTCAGAAAGAAACTTTGGGATTGTAATTAAGACTTCTCTTGTCATCCTTATCTTTTGAAGAGAAAATTATTTGCCTCAGAGTAATTTTATAAACATATGCTTGGCAATGATGGGATGACAAAACTTCAGATTTTTTTTGTGGAAAAACACAAGGTTTTTGATGACTTTTGAAATGTGTCCAAATAGAGTCGTCCCCCCCCCCGCGAGCATCTGTTCTAATCCAACTTCTGAATAAATATGCTAAATATTTTCGATACTTATTACTTATTGAATACATTTTGAGGAACTTAAAAGAACATCAGGTCTGACAAACTGGAAAACCGACAGATCCAGGAAACAGGATGAGCAGCTCCGATCTCCACAGGAACCTCGTAGTAAGTAGATTCCACACAACTTAGTCACTGAGGAGAATTCTGGGAGCTGAAATTCACACTTCTTTAGGATCCTGTGATTGGTGAAGAATGATGGTGTTATGTCAAAATGAAAATAGAAAGAACACGAATGGAATTACGATCGTCTTTTTTCTTCCTGCAATTATTTTTGGCAAATTAAAAAAAACAAACATTGCATGGAACACAGCCCTTTGTAGAAAGGATAACCCCCCCCACACACACTTTCTTTAATATGATAATATTTGTACAAAAGCACGCAGAATAAAGGACAGAAGAACCAGTAAACCCTAGAATAAAAGCACCATCTTATTTCAATAAGCACTGCTACAATATTGTGCCAATACGAGAGCACAAGATTGCAAATTTCCTCAATGGTCACATAGTCAAACCATGAATGCAAATAGTGTACTTTTCCACTGCTAGTTAAGAGACAAACGAAGACGGAGAATAAACTAGGTCACACCAAATCAGCAGCCAGGTAGACCCTAAAGGAAGAGGAAAATTTATTATGATTCAAAATGTCTTGAATTTAACCTTCTTAGGACGCAGCCAACGATGTGTCAGAATTTGCTTGGAGGGGATTTCACTCTTCTTGTACGAATTTGGATACAAGTTGCTATAATTAAGTGCGGGGAATTAACAAAAGATGCAGGCCGGGTTTTGTAATATGAACACACACACACACACACACACACACACAAAATCATATCCCCATGAGACCATTTAAATCCAGGAGGTTCTTTTGGCTGGAGACTTGGCTCAACGATGATATCAGAATGGCAAAATGAATTTAACAAGAGAGAGAAAGAGAAATGGAAGGTGGAAAAATAGCCATCGTGGTTCCTTGTCTATTTCTTTCTGGATTCTGCTTTTTTCCTCTTCTTTTATGGGATATATATATGAGGATCCAGATTGTTTGGGGGCAATAAGATGACTCTAACTGCTTGGGGAGTGTTGTAAAGCTCTGATAAGCAGTATATAACATCTGAGTGCTATTGCTATCCATGT
>JANHGC010003771.1:70594-80909 GCA_027560395.1 Boaedon fuliginosus | reverse complement strand
CGAGAAGCTGTAACATCCATAATCTGCAGCTGAATTCGCAACTATTATTTACAGCTATAATAGCCAAAAT
The DNA here is from genome assembly GCA_027560395.1 of Boaedon fuliginosus. NCBI lineage: Eukaryota > Metazoa > Chordata > Lepidosauria > Squamata > Lamprophiidae > Boaedon > Boaedon fuliginosus. The sequence continues at coordinate 80,839 of JANHGC010003771.1, read as the reverse complement.
TGCAGCTGTTGGATTTTATCCTTAATTTTACCCTGTTTGTTTTTTCTCTCTCATCAGAATCGGTTTAAAGCAATGGAACCAGTTATTAAAGCTGTCAGAAAAATTTGCTATTCATTAGATGGGGTCGAGACTCCAGCAATTACTGCAGCTGTAAAGAATCTAAGAAGAACAGTTAACCTTCCAGGGAACAAGAGCCCTGAGGTAATTAGTTAAATCCTGCAGTTTTCTGCTATATCCCATTTATACAATGAGACATATACTGAGTCAATCCCATCTTACCAGGGGTGTCAAACTCACGTCGTCACAGCATCATGTGCTGTATCGGGACTTTTTCCCCCTTTGCTAAACCGGGCGGGGGCAAGGCCAGCAGATGATGCATCCAGCCCACAGACTGTGAGTTCGACACCCCTGTTCTGCACCATGTTAATTATCTTTAAAACAAGTTGATAACAGTGAGACTGAATTTTTTTTTATTCTGCTGACAAACTGCAATGGTGATAGTATTAGCATCACCTGATTCAAGCCACTTTTTGCTTCTATACAGGTAGTCCTCTACTTAAAACAGTTCATTTAGTGACCATTCAAAGTTACAGTGGCACTGAAAAAAGTAACATATGACCTTCTGTTACGACCTTTGAAGCATCCCTGTGATCATGTGATCAACATTCAGATGCTTGACAACTGGTTCATACTTATGACCATTGCTTTGTTCAAAGGTCATATAATCACCTTCTACAATGTTTTGATGAGCAAAGTCAATGGGAAAACCTAATTCACTTAACAACCAGATTCCTAACTTATCAACTGCAGTGATTCACTTAACAACTGCGACAAAGATTGTTAAATCGGGCAAAGCTTATTTAATAAATGTCTCAACAACAGAAATCTTTGGCTCAATTATGATAATAAGTTGAGGACTACTTGTACAAATGAGTACAAAATACCTTATGGCATGAATATCTAAGTAATAAGCAGAAATATTAATAACAATTCAACAAAGGTTTTTTTCCTAATTTTGAGAGATTGATAACTTTTTTCATATCTTACTGGATAGGGATCTATAATATCGTCTGATGACACTAGCAAGAATACAATTGGTAAGTACAAATTAAATATCTTTGTTCAATCTTTTAAAGGGTATTCTGCTCATTACCTTCTTAACATTAAAAAACAATTATCTAGGTACTTTGCCATCTGAAAATCCTCTCCAAATGAGCATAGATCAGCTGACCTCTGCAGTCCACGCTCTTCTTCAACTCCACTTGAACTCATACCACAGTCCTTCATTAAGCACTCCAAGGACTACGAAAAGCACTAAAGAAGCATGGACTGCTGCAGAGCATCTCCAGTTCACCATATTTGCTGCTCATGGAATTCCCAATAATTGGGTTTCAGTGTGAGTATATCTATAAAAGAGAAGTGTGGGTTTGTGGGTATCTGCTAAATAGGCTCTTCCATGCCTGCACCAATCTGGCCCAAACTTCCTAGACACATACTTTGCACTTTCCAGATGAGCACTGGGGTGGGTGGGTCATGAATGCCTTTGGGGGTTCTTTCCCCCTCAAAAAGAGTGCCGAAGTGGGCATCCCCCCAACATTTCACTGCACAGCTCTACTGCACATGTGCAGAGGGTTCCAGGCAGTGCATGCAAATCAGACACTCTCCAGCCAATAGAGGCAAGACATGCAAATCGGACAAAGAACACTGGGAGTTTTAGGCTGCAGCATTCCCTGTTCAGGTCTGACTATACCCGGGCAATGCCAGGTTATCAGCAAATTTACACTAAACTGTACCTTTACCCTGAATGTTATTTTTCAGTTTTATTGACTATATTTTGCTCTGCTTTTAGTTATGAAAAATATTATCTGATTTGCTCTTTGACACATAATGGAAAAGATCTCTTCAAACCAGTCCAGTCCAAGAAGGTTGGCACATATAAGAAGTTCTTCTATTTGATTAAATGGGATGAATTGTAAGTGTCTTTTTTTTTAGTTTACAGACTCACAAAAGTATTTCTTTATCTAGTGTCTGTCACACTCCTTTAAACTGCTGATTAATTTTCGAAAATCCCATTAACTTTGTCAGCTAGTAAAAAGACCCTTTCAACGTAATTAGAAAGTACAGGCTAGGGAGTGACTGGGAGAAGCGCTCATTGTTCTGTTATTCAAGTCTGTGTCTGAGGAAGACAGCAGTGGAATCCCACTCATTACACACAGCTATTCAAAACCTCAGTATGGCTGCTTCAAGGCCCTCTCAATGTCACTGGGGTTTGCACTCCATGGCTAAAAAAAATAATTCTGCTTATAACGGCATACCTAGAAGACAGCCTCTGAAAGCCTCAGAGCAATCATGTTGGGTTTTGGGGGGGTCTACAGCTTATTACAGGAATATATTTAACACTCATTGATTGTTTTGCACAAGCCTAGGAATTAGAAGGAACCATTTGTAGAATTAAGTGTTTCACAGACAAAATGAATTTGTCAAATATAGCAAATATAAAATTTGTTGACTAGGTTCTCAAATCGAGTTGCTTTGAAACCAGATGATCCGTTCTATGTCTTATGTGTGGAACCAACCATTTAAAGAAAAATATATATTTTAATTAGCCATTATTTGCCTAAAAATCTTATGTCAATTATGCATAATATTTGAGATCAAAGCTTTTTTAACTATTGATGAAATTATTTTATACAAGGGTTTCAAATGACATACGATAACGATGAGATTTGGCATGCATTGAACATATTAACTAATTCTTTTTTCTAAAATGTAATCAATAATTATCTAACAAACCACTTCTATTATTTTACAGAATAATTTTTCCCATCCAAATTTCTCAGTTGCCATTAGAGTCCGTCCTATCCATTACGCTTTTTGGTATTTTAAATCAAAATGGTGGTAATTCACCGGATTCAAATAAACAGAGAAAAAGCCCAGAGACGTTGGGTCAGGTTTCCTTACCGCTCTTTGACTTTGAATGGTAAGTATTTGAAGCAAACAGTAAAATGCTTGAGAGCATTTTTAATCTTAATTTTGCAGTTCAGAGGAGTGATGAAAAGTGAAAAGAAAAATCAATATGAATTAACGCAATAGATATTCTAAATTTCCTCATTTCTACATATAAAAATATATTAAAGCTTTCCTGAAGAAAAGTATGTTAAGTTCAACACACATAATAGGTCAGCTCCAAATAGTGGAGCTAATAAATATATAACCACTGAATCTGCCAGTTCCATTGTGCTGCTGTGCTGTAAGTTACCAACACAACTTATCAGTGCACTGCAGCTCAGCTCTGCTCTCAGACAATTTACAAAATTCCTGAAAATGTAAGGATTGCTTCTCACAAGCAGATATGAGCCAGCTACAATACTGGCTACAAGTATTAAATCCTTTGTATAAACTGTTTGAATCCTGTTGAAGCCAATAAAATTCAAGCATTTTAATTTTCAGCACTGTAGTAAGTCTTCTACATAAAGAATTCACCCATTCGGAAATTATGCTACTAAATGTATCAACCTATATTTTCTCAGTATAGTTTTCTCTTCATGTACAGTGCCAGTACAATAAAGGGTAAAGCTTTCTCAGAGCAGGCCCCCTCAGTATAGTCAGGCAGCCACATCCTCTGCAAGGTTTGGCATGGCTGTAGTAGGTTGTCTTCAGGTATGCACATGAATGGATCCAACTAATGTTTGGACCACTGCCAAGGTGGTTATGCATCCTCATGCAACCTGAGCAAATCTGGAAGAGCCCTTGAAGTAGATGTACCAGGCTTTGCAGAAGACGCAGATGGTTTATGGTTTGCACAGGTCTTCTGCATAAGGCTGCTGTAGATTTCTTTGTGTTCTGTCTTTGGAGCATCAACCACGTTGGATCTTTTGCTGTTAGACATCATTTTAGATTGCAGTTTTTGAGGATAAGAACCTGTCTTGCCAGTTCTTTGAGAAGTGACATGCATGTAGATGTTATTATACAGTTTGTCAGTTAGAAGTCGTTGGCTATTGCTGACTGCCCATATAACAACCACCACCACAACTTCTCTTAGTGTACACTCTTGATCTGTACAACCAAAATGAAGTCATGTTTAACTGTAGGTTTCAGAGCTCTTTTTAAGCTATAATACACTGGATATTGCCGGGTGGTATGGGCTGTATATAAATATAGCCTTTAAGTAAGCATTTGAAAGCATACACAAAAAGATTTGTATAGTGTTGCATAGTCTAATGTTGTATTTTTCTGTTTTATATTAACATCCCTACTATGATGATTAGTAACTTCATGTATTTTGGATTGCCTCAATATAAATTTTTTTGCAAAAAAATTGTAGGAAGTTATTAAATTATATTCAGATTTAATGCACAGGAATTTCTGTAGATCACAACTATACATAACAAAGTAGTGCTATTCCTGAGGTGATAATTTTTTTGTTTTCTAAATTGTATTGCCTCTTGATATGTGGTCATAAAATTAAATTATATATCCTATGCTCTTAGGATTTTAACATGTGGGACAAAACTTTTACATCTTTGGATACCTCCTCAACACTTAAATACTGTCTCTGGAGTAGCCCATAAAAAAGGAAACCTAATGGAAAGGATAATGTTGCAGGTAATACTGTTTCCTCAATGTTTTTTACAAAGCATTTATATTCTACCGGTACTTATAGTGGTGAAATGTAATATGCTCTGTTTCCCAATAGAAATAGGTCCCATTTCTATTTGGTCTTTCAAATCGTCCACAAAATAGTATCTGAAAATAAAATTGTTTTTATTTTACTAGGATTATTCAACAAGTTATTTCAGGCATTTTGAAGTTGCCAGGATGCTAAAATAGGCCAATTTGAACATAGAATAGTAATTTTGCACTTGAGAGTAGACATTTTGTAAAGATTCATATCTGAAATTTTTAAATATTTTTTTTTTGCATGGAAAAGCTGATTGCAGTTAATAAGATAAATTAGAATCATTTCCATATTGCTGAACATAATACATTTCAATCCTGAATGCCCCTCAGCCAAAACATTGGTTGGGGATTTTATCATTACATTTTTATTGATTGTTCTTTTACCCTGTGGTATTGGGTTAGGGTTAGGGTTAGGGTTAGGGTACTTATTATTTGGAAATGGTTGCATGGGCATTCAAATGTTTCAGCCAGTGGTTCCTCCCATGAATATTGAGAGATCCATTTCTCATTTATGGATTAATAAGAGTCCACTGTTAACTGGAAACAGGCAATGTTGCTACTGTAAACTATGCAGTGACAATTTGTAGTTTGTGGCTCTCAGAAATAGTATGTAAACATGTATAAGTGTTACATGCTTAACGTGCCAAATCAGAAACAAATGATTTGGAAACTGCAGCTTTCTATCCACTTGTGAGAAGAAGCAGTGTCTAGACACAAAGCCCCAGGGGAATAATGTTGCAGTAAACTAATTTAGAAGCAGTTGCGAATATTAATTTACTGTTCTTTCCATTTTTAAATGGTATCACTTTGCTATGGTAAACAAAATAGCAAGCACTTGAGTTTCTACCATAAATGCCTACCTCATATACAGTACATCTACTGTGTTCATTATACGTGACAAACCTTCAGTTACTATAAATATCTCTCAGATATTATTTTCTTATGATGTACTTTATTGTACATCTAGACAACGATGCTCTGTTGGACCATTATAGTAGAGGTATTTCCTTACCAGATTCTGCCAATGACTTTTAACAGAGAGCTTCTAATATACTGCCTTCACTAGAAATGTTGAGATGAAAATAACCCTTGCTGAACTGTGTGGTATAATCTAACATCAGCCTAGGAAACATTTTATGACATTTTGTATTATGTCATAAACTGTTTAGCCCATAACAGTCAAACAGCAGCACAGGAAATATTTGGTGACATTTTGTATTATGTCACAAATTGCTTTATGATGTTTATGTCATAAAATGTTTTATAAAATTTGCCATGGGAGTCATGGACTCCAGTTTTTGGATGCATTCTATAAGTTGCCCCATTTGAAATACCTTCATTCAAAATGTTTTTGCCTATGGTTCACTGTTTTGCCCAGTTAAAGATTGCAGGAATCAGTTTTTAATAGTATATAGACAGTTGGGAAGGAAAAGAAACAAGGTGAAAGAGATTGAAATTTAAGTGGGAAAAACTGTGAAGTGCCAGTAGAGCTTTCTATATTGTAATTTATTGTTTTATTAATTTAACATTTCAGGTTGACTTTCCTTCTTTACCATTTGACATTATATACAAAATTCCTCAGGCTGCAAACAGTTCCACATGTAATTCTATAGAAACATTGGAAAAAGATTCAAGGGAGCGTCTTCTTTCCATTATTTCCAAAGAGGGTACATATGGGTATGTTCTCTTGGTTACTTCAAATCTAACATTTCATATGCAGATTAGTAGATATGATCATTCCCCACTATTTATTTCTGCGGTGTACATAACAATTTTTAACAAGATTCTAGTGATGGCTAACCTTTTTGGCACCGAATGCCCACAGCATGCATGTGCACACCCCCAAAATGCAATGCGTGTGCGTTCCCCCCACATGTGCCCTGCCCCCAAAGGTGTGCCCCACCTCCTGCATACATCTCACCCCTCACCCATGCGTGACAGAAACCCGAAGACCAGCTGGCCAGCAGGAGCCGTCTGTGCATGCATGGGGGAGCTGAGCTGGGGCGATGGCTCGCGTGCCCACAGAGAGGGCTCTGCGTGCCACCTGTGGCATGTGTGCCATAGGTTTGCCATCACAGTTCTAGAGAATATTGAGAACTAAATATGACCAGTGAACATCATTTATTTATTTTCAAAATATAGTCCAACTCTTACTCAGAAGGAGACGTTGAGTAATTAAAATCTTGAACTATCATATAACAATTTTTTTTTAAAGTCATTTATAAAAATTTGAAGTATACTCAGACTATTGACTTTTAATCAGATGTTAAAAGGTTGTCCTTGTCTTATGATCAGTTGCTTAGCAACTGTTGAAAGTTAAGACGAACCTCCCCAAAATGTATGACCTGGTATGGCGGCCACCCTTACCCTCCTACCTCACAGTCACAAATCTGCATTTTGGGCAGTCGGCAGCCAGCTCACATTTATGGTGATTTGGAGCATTCTAGTCACATGACCACTTTTTACCACAGTTATGGCCATAAATCGAGGACTATCCTTAGTGTAGTACACTCACAGTATACAGTAGTACTCACGGTTTTACCTTCCATTAGTCTCAGAGCCCAAGAATTTCCTGTTGACAGAAAGAACTGAGGAGGCTGATGAGTCTGATGAGTTTGGGAAGTCAAAAATAATGCTGCAGATGAAACATATAGAAAAGAAAGGAAAGGATAAGGTTGCCCTTATATTCAAAGTTGCTTATGAGTGCAAGGTTTCCTCCAGTAGTCAATGTACAGTTCAACTAAAATAGCTTTAACCTGATCAAAATGCTTGGCACCCTTTACCAGGCTAATTCATAACAGTTGTATAGCATCAAGATGATCCAGCGTTTCTTTTGTAAAGAAGTTATTAAAACATGAGTCACAATACCACTTGAAGTTTTCAGTTCCTCTTTTAATCTATTCTGAATTTTTGAAATTGAACTTCTTGTTTTGAAGATCTAATGGAATAAATGAAAGGAGAGCAGGATGAATGATGAAACTCAATGTAGCTGTAATAATAATATTAATATTTGGATTGATTTTGCCTCGGAAAGAATAGTTATACCCAGGATTTGTTTTAAGGCTTCTGTTAGTGACTATAATGGCAATGTAATGAATTAATAAATATGTTTGGAATTATCTTTTATAGATTATCTAGGAAAGATAAGGCATTTTTATGGGAGAAGCGACATTATTGTTACACACATGCAGGCAGCCTGCCTAAGATCCTGGCTAGTGCTCCAAACTGGGATTTGACCAATCTTCCTGAAATATATTTGCTACTTCAACAGTGGCCTCCTTTACCTCCACTTACTGCATTAGAATTGCTGAATGCAAAGTAAGTTAGATACATTTATTTCAGACTCTAATATGTTTTGAAAAATATTATAGATTATGAGCTGTTAAGCATTTCTAGATTATTTCCAAGTAAACAGCCTATGTAAGTAAAAGCCACATTAAAAGTTTCACAGCATTTTGCCATGTGGATTATGTTGATAGACCACAAATTATCTTGTATATCTTACAGTTGGGTTATTTGCTAGGCTGAAACTGTAACATTACGTTAACATTTGTATATAGCTACATCAGAATTTAAGGTTAAACATCTAAGTAAACCAGTATCTTTTCTGATGTAGTCTACTGACATGAAAAATGGCCCTTATTCTACTCCTTATAAACGTTCAATGGTTTATGCATTATTATTTAATGCATAAAACCTTTTTGTATAGGCTAATTTTTTATTTCTAATGTTCCCTACTAAAGGTTTTCCAAATATCCTTGGAACGTGTATTCGTGCCAAACTTAAATTAAGTATGATTTCAACTGATCTTCTGGTTTATAGTTTTGCAGATCAAGAAGTAAGAACAAAAGCTGTACAGTGGATTGAGGCAATAAATGATGATGAACTTGCTGACATTCTTCCTCAGTTTGTTCAGGTCAGAAGAATACCACATTAAGCATACTGAAATGGGGAAAATGGCATTTGTAATTGCACAGAAGTTAATCAGAAACCACAATTAATTTATGGAAGTAACATTAGGAATTTTGGTATTAAGTTTAATAAATGAGATACAATATAAAATGCCATTTTAAGCAAACAATAGCATTTACAGGATAAAACGAACCACTCTACTTATTCTATAACTATCTTTTTATGTTCCCCCGTTATTTCCGTGCAATTTCCATTGCATATTTGGTACCCTGAAGTTAAACAACCTGGGTGAAATTTATTTGCATTTGTTTACATTGAGTCTAGTAAATAAGGGTAGATTATGGTAAGCACCAAGATATCAAGGCAAATGGTGTCTGTAAAACCTCAGAATTAAATAATCAAAAACAAAAGAAAATTACCAAAGTCTCATGCATTCCTCAGATTTTGTGTTAGACTATCTCTGAATCTTAATGGGATTTTGTGGTTGACTTGACATCTTGTGAAATGGTCTTTCATAAGATTTCACTGATTGAGATATGACTGTGTGTTAATAGATCTTTGGAGTTTGAGGCCTAAAAAGATTATCAGCCCATGGTATATGATTGAAGAGTCTGTGTAAGGAAGAAAATAAGCTCATAGAGACCAATGACTGAAGGAGCAAGTCTAGAAAATTCAGGAGAAATAATTGAAAAGATGTAATAAAACAAAGTTTGTTGGTTCCCATATAAATTAAATTATGTAAAGACCTTTCTTAATGTTTCCTTTTTCATCTCAAAGGTCTCTTCATTTATAAGGATAAGAGATGGTTTATATTATGTTACAATCTTGACTGTATTCCAGTTATTTATAAAAATTATAACTATGGGTTATAAATATAAAAATAAAATGTCATTCCAATACCGCTGACACATTTTTTTACTGTTTTATCATACCACCTCAGAACTATTTTGAATATGCTTCCTCTAAAAATAGTTTTATATTTTGTTTGCATATTGCTATTTAATAAGGTAATAGTTATTCAAAGGCTGTGAGTAAAAAATATCCCAAAATTTGAAGAGATCTTCTGATATATGAATTGATAAGGAGATGCAAAAGAAAGGGAAGTATAAATGTTATCACTCGTACATCAAAGTTTTTTAGATTATTTATTTATTTATTTATTAATTTATTTATTTATTTATTTATTTAGATTTATCCCCACTTCTCTTCCCCGATCAAGGGGAACTCGAAGTGGCTTACAACAATTAAAAACAGTATAATAAAACAATGTTAAAAAATACAATATATTTAAAAAATTTACAACACAATCATGCACCAACCAATCATCATTCATCCAAGGGGGGTATTAGTTCCAAGCCTGCCGACAGAGCCAGGTCTTTGTTGCTCTGTGGAAGGCCAACAGGTTCAGAATGCTTCTGATCTCCATGGGTAGTTGGTTCCAGAGGGCCGGTGCCGCCACAGAGAAGGCCTTAGCTCGAGGGCCTGCCATCCAACATAGGAAGAGCCTCGGTGGCGCAGTGGTTGTTCAGCAGGTTGTCAGATCGAATCCCACCAGGCTCAAGGTTGACTCAACCTTCCATCCTTCTCAAGGTCGGTAAAATGAGGACCCAGATTGTTTGGGGGGCAATAAGCTGACTCTGTAACCGCTTGGGG
>JANHGC010003771.1:43814-70494 GCA_027560395.1 Boaedon fuliginosus | reverse complement strand
CTAGCACCTTAAATTGCACCCGGAAGATCACTGGAAGCCAGTGCAGCTTGCAGAGGACAGGTGTTATATGGGTGCACCGAGACTCCAAGGTACACTCTTAATCACTTGTGCAGCTGCATTCTGGACCAGTTGAAGTTTCCGAGTGCTCTTCAAGGGCAGCCCCATGTAGAGCGCATTACAGTAATCTAATCAAGAGATGACAAGGGCATGAGTGACTGTCAGAGGAGACTCCCAGTCCAGGAAGGGGCGCAATTGATACAACAGGTGAATCTGTGCAAAGGCCCCCTTGGCCACAGCTGCCAGATGATGGTCCAATTGCAAGATGGACTATGCTTCCTATGAACATAGGCAGACAGAATGGAATAAATAGATAAATTGATTGATTGGTTGAGGCTGAATGGTAAGTTTAAACAGTGCTAAATAGTTTCATATTTTAAGGATCATAATTTTGGGAAGTTCATATAATTGGAAAACTTGATACGGAAAACCACTTATACTAAGTTGCCTTTGAATCTAGACTACAGTTCTGTATAAAACTTAACCTTTTATGTATGTTTAGGCATTAAAATATGAAACTTATCTGGACAACCCTTTAGTCAGATTCCTCTTGGCCCGAGCATTAGGAAATATTCGAATAGCACACTACCTGTATTGGTAAGAAGATTTATATTATTTTTCATCATCTTTCAACAATGTTTATATTTTCAAGAACAAGTAAAAAGCTGATGTGAGAACTTTAAAAATGAAGAATATTCATAAATCTTTATAGGCTAGAAAAAATGTATGCTATTGCTGATAGAAATTAGTTAGGTGTTCTGAAAAAGCTATTGTATTTTTTCCTGAAGTTATGGATTGCTTTCTTCTGTTCCAAAGCATTATTACCACATCTTGCATTTGTCTCTCTCTTAAAGCTGAATTCAGATAACATGTTTGCGTCAAGCAAGATTATGCTTTACATAGGAGCAAAAAAAAAATCATTTAACTGATTTTAACTTTTTATAAATATAATATTGTAAATGCAGTGGAAGATGCTTTATAAATTAATGAAAATAAAAGAATGGTTTCAGATGCTAGTGTCCTCTCTCCACACATTCTCTATTGATCCATAGTATGAATCTTCTCTTGAAACTGAATATTTACTTTGTTTTATTTTTATGTACATATTATTTTAAACAACAAAATAAAATCAGTGTACAATAAAGAGCATAAATTAAAACAATTCACTCTAAGACCATTTCCTGGATAATAGAGAAAAAAAAGCAAAGTCAGAGTGCAATCTGCTGTGTGTGCTGACCAGTGACAAGTTAAGGAGTCTGAAGTGTTAAGGCAGTTCTAGGTTTGGACATGCAGAATATCCATGTCTTCTTGGGACTTCTAAATGTGAGGGCTACATTCATTGAGGCTTACTAAGTCAAATATTATATCAGTCCTTTGTCTCCTTCCACTCTCTGGGTCATAGATGAACCAGCCAGCTAAGCATGTGGTTTCTGCTGTTTTGTAGTACTATAAATCCAAAGTATTACAGTGGCCCGATGTGCTCTAATGATGAAGGTGTTGGATTAGGGGAGAACAGATCCAGCTTCCAGTCTACCATCAGCCACAGACATTTGCTGGGTGACTTTGGGCCAGTTGTTATCTTCCTCAGCTGAACCTACATCATAGGTTCTGTTGTGGAGAATAGAAGTGGGGAACACGTTACATACCCTGCCTTGAATGCTTGTACAAAATATGGCTCAAATAAGCATGTGTGAAGGAAACTCAATCTAATGTTATGTAATATTTTAGGTTACTAAAGGATACCTTGCATGATACCAAACATGGAATAAGGTATGAGCATATCCTTGGTGCCTTCCTTTCCATCTGTGGCAAAAGTCTGAGAGAAGAGCTGGAAAGGCAGTCAAGACTTGTGCAGATCTTAGGAATGGTTGCAGAAAAAGTCAAGCAGACAAGTGGATCAGCCAGACAGGTTGGTGAAGTGATCAAGTTAGCTGTAAATGTGAATGAAAGCACAGTTATATTTATTAATGACATGGTCATATTTCATATGTAAAATCAGCCAGAGTTGAGGTTGTTAGGTTACTTTTTCATCTCTTTTACAAAATTCTGAGCCTTGTAATATGGACTGAAATATACAACCCCAAAATACACCACTGCTGCTTCACACACCAGATTATGTTATAAAAGAAAACTGATATAACTGAATGCTTTATTCATAATGAAAACATTTCTGCATTGGTTATTAACAGATGGTTCTGCAAAGTGGAATGGAACGGGTCCAGTCTTTTTTCTTGAAAAACAAATGCCGCTTGCCTCTCAGCCCCAGTCTTGTAGCTAAAGAATTGAATGTGAAGGTATGAGCTATGAGACGATATTCATTGGTTCTTCTGTATTCCTCTCATCCATTCCCATTTCTGCCTTCTTACCTTTTTGGTTTGTAAATGTTAGGAGATTGATGTTTGCTATTTTGTGATCTGCAAACTGCTCAGGGGAAGTGAGGACATAAATACATATAACCACAGAATTCTGGCCTCTAGTTTTGACTACTCCGTAATAAGAACTATAAACTACACTAGGATTTCTCAGAGCTAGACATAAGAGACAGAGCAGACTTCTTAAAGGTGCAGTACATTTCAAAAGGCTCTATAGGAGCTGTGCTTCCTATATCTCACTTCCTGTGATCATTCCTCCTCAGGTGAGACTCAGTACATATTTCTTTATTTTCTCTTAAAAGCTCTCTCCCTGCCATGTCACTGGGCACATCACTGAGTAATTTCCTCCCTGGTGAAACTGGCCGCCTCTGTCTTTTCTCAGTATTGGAGTTGCCAGTCATTACTCCTGAATCGGTTGTACTTACCAAGTTGTATCATTTTCCTTGTTAGTTGCAGGAAGTGGAATCCCAGCTGGGCAAAGGGCTGCAGGAAGAAAAGCAACTGCATTTTTATTTTTACCTCTTCTTTACTCTCAAGTAGCCATTCTGTCTTCCTTATTTAAAACTTTGTTTCTTATTCCCTTTATCTCCTCAGATTCTCCCCCACTTTTTCCTAGCTGTGCCTCCTATGTTCCTCTCCCCCCCACACACACGCACACATATTTATTGTTTGCTTACTTCTCCTGGCAAACTTTTTACAATTTGTGCAACCTGATTTTTATTTCTCAACTTGTTGCAACAAGCTAGGTTTGTATTATCTTTATGAAACTTCTCTAAAATAAAAAGAATACAGGATGCCACATATAGTATAGTATGAACTTCTAAGTTTTTAAAACTGCCCTTAAATTATCCCTATTTAATTCTGAGGAATCAGGATTCTCCTGTTTGAAGACTTTTAAACTGGTCCTGTTGACAGACTTCCTTGTTTTTGATGTTGTTTCCACTTGAGGGAATAACTAGTATATTACTACTATTATACCACTATTTAAGAATTGTCTGAGCCCTCAGTGTTATCGTTTTGTAATTGTGTACATTCCAATTGAATTGATTATTTCTATTGTTGTTGTTATAATAAAATGAGAAACTGACCAAAACCAAACTTAGAAGATTTATCATTTCTATTTTTAATCTCTTGGTTTATATAATATGAACCATGTTTTGTATCTTTGACAGGCATGTTCCTATTTCAGTTCTAATGCAGTTCCTCTTAAAATTGCTTTGGTGAATGCAGATCCTTTGGGAGAAGAAATTAATGTAATGTTTAAGGTATATTTTTTGTTTCAATTACAGATATTTCCCCTCCAGTGCTGTAGGTAGTGTTAATTCCATGAGAAAAAAATTCTGACTTTTTATGGTCATAAAGAGCCTCTGGATGCGTTAAACATTTGTCAGGAGAATTTGGAGATATTAGATGAAAGTTAAGGCATTTCTAAAATCAACTTTTTTTTTGCTAAGAATAATGGTTTCCTTTTAGAACATATGAGAGGTTTAAAAAGTTTTGTGCCCTATTCTGTTAAATCTTGTTTTGCAATGAATTTTTTCCCTCATCTGCCACTAAATTTTGTATTGGGTATCTTTTTGCATGTATTTTATAATATTGGAAAAATAGGGCAATATTCATGGATTGATGAAAAATTACCACATTAATGATAATTATAAAACAAAACAGACAGCTCTGGAGGAAGCAGACTTTACCTAGTCATTTCACAGCATGCTCTCTACCTTGTTTATAAGAAGCATTTCAGCTATATGTTCTTTACCTATGACATATTTTCATTCATGCTTTCTCTAGTTTATACTAAATTTCATAAATGAAGCTTGAGTTTCTCACTGTGATAATTTTCAAGTAAATTATTTTGCAGTATAAGTAGTCCTGAATTTACAGCCGGTAATTCAATGACCGTCAGTTACGATAGCACTGAACAAGTGGTAACTTATGGTCCGTTCTCGGGATTATGGCCATCCCAGCACCTCTAGAGGCATGTGATCCAGGTGCTTGACAACTGGCTTATGCTTAGGAAAGTTGCAGCATCCCATAGCAATATAATTGGCATTTGCAACCTTTCCTGATGGCTTCCCAAAAGCAGAGCTAATAGCAAAGACATTCCTATATATTGCTCCTACTCATACCACTTTTTCTCCTGAGGAGTAATACTGTTCACACACAAAAAACCCACACACACTTATTATGAAGTGCAGAGAAATAAGGTATTAGCAACTTAGGAGATTCGTTCACTTTCTTCATCACAGACATACACTCTGCAGGTTGCAAATTGCTCACCTTTTCTATACCAGGGGTGTCAAACTCATATCGTCACGGCGGTGTCACATGACGTATCAGGACTTCTCCCCCTTCACTAAACTGAGGGTGGGCATGGCCAGCACATGATGCATCCGGCCCATGGGCCAGGAGTTTGACAGCTCTCTTTCTATACTGTTAAGATGTAGACAATTGGTACTAGAAAACCCCCCACTAAATTAAGTATCCCAGATCAGTTTCTGCTGTTAATTTAAAATAGGCAGAACCGACCTTCATTGATCCTGTCTTGATAACATTCCTTTCTCACATTTACAATTGCGTTTTCTTAGGTTGGAGAAGATCTGCGCCAGGATATGTTAGCATTGCAAATGATAAAAATCATGGATAAGATCTGGTTACAGGAAGGCCTGGATTTGAGGATGGTTATGTTCAAGTGCCTTGCAACTGGCAAAGATAGAGGTAGAGCTTTAATTTCTTGTCTTGTACTATCTTACATGCAATGTTAAAGTCTGGCTACTGTCACAATTTCTGGCAGGAATGGCAGACCCAACACCATGATTGTAAATCCTGTTTTCTCAGATGCCACATATTTGCTAAGCAGCCCAAAATGCAATAGCCATAAAAATAATCGGCATTAATTGAGCAGCCTAATATGTTTGCAAAACCCATCTGCTGTTCTAGAACACTGTAAGAAGTCTGCTGCTAGTATACAGAAAGTTGAAGAATGTTCACTTTTTTATTTCTCCATCTAAAATATTAAGCTGATTTGTCTACAGCAGGTGGCAGCAGCTAACTGATGGCTGACTTCCAAAAACATAGGATTTGAATGGGAGACCATGTGGAATCTCAGACTGTAGGCTGGGAAATTTAAAAAAATATATATCTCATAGGACCACAGTGATAAAATACTTTCATGCTTATTTCCAGGAATACTAAAGTCTATAAAGTAACCAGCTCAACTTAAAGGAGACATTGTTCCATTTTTTTAAGTTGATTTTAAAATAAAAGGATTTGTAGGGGTTTTGTACAGTAACAATCTTGGAATTGAATTGTTGAATTATTTTACAATGTAGTATTATTTAGTATTGTAAATGCAAAGAATAGTATAATAATCTATATTGGCAAACAATTTGGATTTAGAAACTTTTAAAAAGATTTTAAGTTAAATAATTTTATGTAATACATAGTAATATGTATTATAGATTGTTTTATATACTCATTAACTTTTGTTGATTTATTTAAAGGAATGGTAGAACTTGTTCCAGCTTCAGATACCCTTAGGAAAATTCAAGTGGAATATGGAGTGACAGGATCCTTTAAAGATAAGCCTCTTGCAGAATGGCTAAGAAAATACAACCCTACAGAAGAAGAATATGAAAAGGTAAATTTCTTACAATTTCCAAGTAGGAACTTATGAGAATGATAATAGTAGTATGTTGTCTGTTGTGAGCTAAACCTTATCGGACTCATTCACATGTTATATTTAATAATTAAATACAGGACAGTGCTACCTTAACTAGATCACTGGCATGACAATTCCAAGTTACATCTTTGAGACAGCTGGAAGTAATGGCTTGCATTTAAATGACATGCTCAGTGCTTGATAAATCACACACAAATTATTTGAAAACTTTGCCTCTCCACTTGCATGGACAATTTGCTCCTAAGATTTTCTATTTTTCATCTATCTGAACTAGGATTTTAAAAGTCAAATAATTATATTATCTTGTTAATGATATTTTCCAAAGAACTGATATTTAACCTTAATTTGAATCATTATAAATTATACTGTTCTTCAATCAATGAATGTTCTGCTATTGCAGCTGATCTCTGAATACTAAGCAAGGTGCTTTTCTATAATAAAAATATATTTAATTTTGTCTATTTTAGGCTTCCGAAAATTTCATCTATTCCTGTGCTGGATGTTGTGTGGCTACCTATGTCCTAGGTATCTGCGATCGCCACAATGATAACATAATGCTTCGAAGTACAGGACATATGTTTCATATTGATTTTGGAAAATTCTTGGGCCATGCTCAGATGTTTGGAAGCTTTAAGAGGTATGAAACTATGAGGAAATTAAAAGGTTCTACCACAGTAATTTGAAAACATGCCAGATTTTGTTATAACACACCATCATTGAAAACATGGCAGATTTTATTATAACACACCATCTTGAAAAACAATAGCTGTAACTTTTGTCATATTGTGTTAACTCTTGTTTCTGCCACATTGAAGGTGTCAAGTTGTGATTTTTCTGTTATGAAATATTTTTATAAAAGTGGTAAAGGAATTAGGTGTTTCTATAATGTCAACCACTGGTTTTATAGTTTTCTTAAATTTTGTTCTGCGATATTGGTGCTTTGTATTAAAATGGGAGGTTTTTTTCTGAAGCATCTCTGGTCAGTTGGGAATCAAAAGTATTAAACTATAAAAGCCAGATTTGCTAAGTAACAAATGATATACATATATAGCAGTACTTGCTACCAGCAGTTTGAGCACGCAAGTATTTTCGTCTTGCTTCACAAATTCCCTAAACTGGGGTGGGCTGTAAGTTTTTCGTGAACTATTTTTAGCCAAATATTGTTTTAGAACATGGTGAAATTCCAACATCTGAGCTATGAATAATTCACGTGTTATTTGGAAACATCTTTAAAAAATCTGTTCATTGAGATTAACTTGTATTTGCTGTTGATTTTCATACGTGTTTAGAAACAAGTTACACATTTTACCTTTACAAAGTACCTCAGTTATAAATTTTACCTTTTACCTCAGTTTTAGAGTTTCTCAATTTTAAAAAAATGTCATGCTTGGCTACATACAGGATGCAGTATTTAAAAACAAATTATTATTTTCTATTCTTTGAAAGGGATCGGGCTCCTTTTGTGCTGACATCAGATATGGCTTACGTTATCAATGGTGGAGAAAAGCCCACAATTCGTTTCCAGCTGTTTGTTGATCTCTGCTGCCAAGCTTATAATCTAATCAGAAAACAAGCCAACCTTTTCCTTAATCTGCTGTCACTGGTAATATTTCTATATGTCCCTCATGTTAACAACAAAATAGGCTGTGTTTTAAAACAAAGAACACAACTATGTTCATACTTAATTTCAACTTAAAAGTTCTGATAGCATGCATAAATCTGGAAAGCTTTTTTTAAAAAATAAATACTTGTTTATGTATAAGTAAGTATTGTACATTTTCTTACTGAAAAAGGTTACTGTATCTGTTCATTTTACAGATGATGTCATCCGGCTTGCCAGAACTTACTGGAGTTCAAGATCTCAAATACGTCCAAGATGCTCTTCAGCCCCAAACTACTGATGCCGAGGCTACCATTTTCTTCACAAGGTACTATACAAATAATTTTAAAATCTTGTTTCTTGCATGCACCTATTTCTTACAGCTAAGGCTAGAGGCTCAATTAAGTTCCACAAAGAGAGGTTCTACCTATTTGTCCTTATCTTTGTGCACCTTAACACCTGGTTTGAACATTTGGTGCATAGAGGACTGTAGAGATAGGAAATGTCCCCTTATTTTGCCCACGAGCTTCACTGGCTCCAGGTAGATTTCCTGTACAATTTAAGGTGCTAATAACCACAATAAAACACTTCATTGCACAGGGCTGTGTTATTTGCCTATCTCTGGTTAGTGCTGCCCATTGGAAAAAGAAGTATAGGGTGGGCATGCTCCAAGTGCCTTTTTTTCAAGCGGGGGTCAACTGATGGGCCTTTAAAAAGTGCCTACTTGGTTTCTAAGTATACACTTTAGAATGAACTTTCCCACCACCACCACCACCCCGAGATCCAGGTGACCCTCACATGTTAGCCTTTTATGGAGCCATGAAAACCAGGTTCTACTATGCACTGGGCAAGGCAGTAATTAAACTTGTTCTGCTGGGAGAGGGAGTGTCTTGTATTCAGCCTCTGTGATGATTTGGTTTTATTTTGGGTTTATATTGGTAGAGTTCTGATCGTTTGGGTTTTAAATTGATGTACACTGCTGAGATTTCAAAGTCACAAGTTTGGCAGTTTATAAATTCTGTAAATAGACAAGTGAAATGTTAATGTAAATCACTTTTGCTAGTGAAAGGATATGCAGATGATCTTCATTTAATTTACACTCATTCAGTGACCATTCAAAGTTACCATGGCGCTGAATGTGGGGGACTTGGGATAGGTTTTCATAGTTGTGGCAATCGCAGCATCCCTGCTGTCCCAGAGTCACAATTTAGGTGCTTGATTGGCTTGCAATTATTATATCACAGTGTTCTGCAGACACGATTGCCATTTGCGACTTTCACTGATGGATTTCCCACAAGCAGAGTCAATAGGAAAGCCAGCAGGAGCTCCCAAAAGTGATCATAAGACTGTAGGATGCTGCAACCACAGAGGATTTGATTTGCCTTATAGTGGAAATTGGGACTGCCAAAATTTAGCGATGGAAGTTTGTAATATATTTGTGGAATTTGCATTTCCAAAAAGAAAACTTGGGAATGATTCTATATACACATAGTCCTTTGGATTCAGCAATAGTAAACCTAACAGCTGTACCATCATTTTTCTCTGATTTATATCAGGAATATTAATTTTAAAATTTTGCACTATGATTAATATACAGTGATACCTAAATACTCATTGTTAGTTGTTTCTAGGAGATATGATGAGTGCCAAAAGTAAACAAATTTTTCCGTAAGGTCTAATATAATGAGTCCCAAGGCAACCAGCACCAACAAGTTTAGCTTGCGCTCAAGTATCAAACAAACAACGAATACTGGGACATTTTCTCATCAAAATGTATCAAATACCAAATTTGACAAGTTTCACAATGGTCAAGTACTGAGGTACCACTGTACTAAGAATTTGAACTGTGAGGTGATCCTTCATATTCTTATTGCAAATAAAGTTGTAAGAAACTAAAACATATTGGAACACTTGTAATATATAAAATTGATATTCTTTGTTTATTTTTAGGCTAATTGAATCAAGTTTGGGAAGTGTTGCTACAAAGTTCAACTTTTTTATTCACAACCTTGCTCAACTGTGTTTCTCAGGGCTGCCTTCTAATGATGAGCCAATCCTATCTTTTTCACCCAAAACATACTCACTCAAACAAGACAGTCATATCAAAGAAGCTTCTGTTTTTACCTACCATAAGAGATACAACCCAGATAAATATTATGTAAGTTTATGAATTATATTTTGATTCAGCATGATTTCCATAGCTTCCTTCATTCGGTTTAACCAGCATATTTTCACATGTATCCCATTATAGCAGGAATTTCAGATTCTTTTGTTTGAGTGCAACCTGTTGATCTATGAGTCAAACCATATTGAATGCAGTTATATCACAGAAGGAATATCTGCTTTAATGGATGTTCCATAAATTAATGATATTTAATGCTTGGAAATGACTATGGAAGTTTTAGGGGTTTTTTGTACCAGGAGTCCTCAGATAATGATCATTTTTGTTTTAACAATTATTCAAAGTTATAGCGGTGCTAAAAAGATATTTACACCTGGTCCTTGAAATTACAGCTGTTGTGGCACCCCCATAGTCACTCAGGATCACACAAGCACTCCAGACTACATCTCCCCCCGCGCCTATTTCCCCCTTCAAAATGGTTCTGTTTCAGTGGGGTTTGATGTCTCAGTTGCGAGGTTGGAGTGGAACAAATATATATGGTTGCAACACCAACTATTGAAACAATTGTAGTCAAAGCAAGCCTATCAAGACTATGATACGTCAAGCCAGTCCTTCTGATTTGTAAACCATGGCTCAAGGCAAAGCAAAGGTTGAGAACCGTGCCACTGCCATTGGTTTTTTTTTCATGGAATGATTAGAAATAAATATAAAGCCTTTTCAAGTCTGGTCATATATGCCCTTCCCCACCCTCCCCGACCCACAATTCTCGGAGTTGAAATCTTTTTTTTAAAAAAAAAACATTTTATTGGTATATTTTTTAAAAAATAAACAGAAAAAGCAAATATTTACAATAGTGTTAATTCGGTACTGTACTTGATCTATACATTGTTAACATTTTCCAATATCTATGTTCTATATTTTATACTTTATACTTTATATTCTATGCCTATTTATTTTCTATATGCTTCTACATTTTTCTTTCATTTTTGTTTATTATACATTCATTTTTTCTTACCTAATTTCTTTGTTTTTGTACTATAGGTACCACTTATTCCAAATTAAATAGTATTCTGTGCCCCCTTTGTCTTTTAGTAACATTGTCATTCTGGTTAGTTCAGCACAGTCCTTTGCCAACACAGGTCTTTGGCATATTCCTTCCTTTCCAGTTTTGCGCATAGATCAATCTGGCTGCTGTTATGATATGTGTTGTCAAGTATATTTCTTCTTTTTTAAGTCCGGTTTGTGGGATTCCTAATAGGAAGGTCTCTGGGCTTAAATTTATTTGTTTACCTATACTTTCGCAGATCCAATTTTTAATTCTTTTCCAAAATATCTTTGCCAATGGACAGGTCCACCACATGTGGTAATACAATCCTTTTTCATAATTGCACCTCCTACAATTTGCTGGCAGTTGAGGGAGTTGAAATCTTACCACATCTGCAGAGCACAAGTTTTGGAAAGATTATAGCCCAGGACTACAGAAGTTAAACTTTTTAAAAGTCAGTGAAATATTTGCTTTTTTCTTTGACAGATCTATGTGGTCAGAGTTTTGAGAGAGGGGCAAACTGAACCCACATTCATTTTCCGCACATTTGATGAGTTTCAGGAGTTACACAACAAGCTTGGGATCCTATTTCCTCTTTGGAAATTACCAGGGTATGTGTCAAAATGTTTTTTTTGAAGTTTTTTTTACATGTCTAGAACTTACCTATTTAGATGTTTCAGAGATTAGCACATTGCACATTGAAGTATTTTCTTAATGAAGCGAGAAAAGTGCCCTGTTTGGTGGTTACTTCTACATTTACTCTCTTTTATATATCAGCTGGCAGCCCTGAACATTTCAACAACCCATGTAGTGCTGAAGTACTTGTTCAGCATTGCGGCATCCCTGCGGTCACATGACTGCAGTCTGGGCGCTGCAGTCTGGGCGCTCTGGTGCCCATTGCAGTTGGGACATCTCAGTGAGCTATAATCATGTGATCATGATCTTCAACATTCCCTGCTGGCTTCCCACAATCAAGTGAGGGAGGGGCTGCATCTCTTGAGGTTTTCCCATTTGTATTTCCCATTTCAGTTACCTTTTAGGGGAGATGGATGGCATAAAAAAGTAATAAATAAAAGAAAAATAAATTTTGGATAGATGTACATATACTGGAAACACTTTAGCTGATTGCCAAAAAATGAAAGTACATACAGTATAAATACATGAGAAGACATCTATGCTAAGCCATCCAGAAAAGATAACTCCTTTGACACTTCATGGAGCAATACTTCCTGAAGTAATGCATTAATGCTTTTGTATTGTCCTAGTCTATATGATTGCTTTTACTTTTTTTGCCTTAATAAAAATGAAATAACTATTTACCTCTGTTATTTAGCTTTCCTAGTAAGATGGTTCTAGGAAGAACTCACGTAAAGGATGTAGCAGCCAAGAGGAAAGTAGAGCTAAATAGCTATATACAAAGTTTAATGAATGCATCAACAGATGTATCGGAGGTAATTTTTGACAGTAGCCTACAAAATACTTAAATGATTTTATATAGTCTGTATGACAGATAGTTCTTATCGAAATTTTATCTTTCAAACCCTAGTGCGATCTCGTTTATACTTTCTTCCATCCCTTACCTCGTGATGAAAAAGCTGAAGGAATTGATGGAATAACTAGGTGTACAGGTAAGAATATAGTTGTACAGTTTAATTAGTATCCTGACTAGCACAATTATTTCAGTAAACTCTGAAGCCTCTGCCATGTGGAGTTCCCACAGAATACAAAGATACACAGTGCAAATTGTGTTAAATCATTAGAAGTAGGAATGGAACATTCTGGAGAAGTCTGGGACAGTCTGTTTTCCTTGGATACATTTTGAACATTCTATCAGACCATCACATTCTGGGGCAGTTTGATAATTTCTGGAAGAATTATTATTACTACATAAAGTGTAAAGATTGAGAGTGGCTGGCCCAAAGTCAAAATGAGATGTTTGCTTGCTTGTTTTTAGATGTAGGCCCTTCAAGTCCTACCTCAGGCAAAGTAGGAGGAGAAGTTAAGTTGTCCATCTCCTATAGAAATAAGACTCTGTTTATCATGGTGATGCACATTAAAGATCTGGTAAGTATATAAATGTTTTTATGTTTAAGTAATTATAATATGCTTCATTTATGAATTATGAGATTGATTTCCAAAACCAAGATGCATATCTTTCTGGGGGATGAGGAAATCAGGCTCGAGTAATATGAGGACTATATTCCACAAAATAGTGAGACAACTGAATAATGAAATCAGAAATTAAACAGAAAAATCATTACTTCTATTTCATTAAAATTAAATATAATTAATATTGTTACTCCCCAGTCAGATATTTTACACTTTCTTCTTTCTATCATATTAAAAATAACAATTGGTACAACTTTGGAGAAGTGAATCAAAGTTTTCAGGGACAACATGCAGCTGCAAAAGCAATAAACAATAATACAATTTGTTTATATTTATTGTTTACTAGCTGATGACCCAGCCTTGCTCAGATTTTTTTTACTGGACTGGAAACTTCCTTCAAACTTCTTACATCCTTCCTATCTTCCTCCCTCCTTTCTTCTCCCCTCTATTTGTTCCTCCCTCCCTCCTTTCTTCCTTCCTCCTCCCTCCCTTCCTCTTTCATTAGCTTATTACCTGGCTTTGCCCGGGTATGTATGTATGTGTGATTGCATATCTTCTTCCCCCTCCTCTTCATCTTGGTCCTCCTTGTCCTCCTCCTCCTCTTGTTCTCCCTTCTCCTATTCTTCCTCCTCCTCCTCCTCCAGTGTTGTTGTTTTCTACCTTGCATTCCCCAAAGTTCCTCCATAGGCACAGGTGGGCCGGGGCAGAGGTGACCCCTGATTCCATGGGGAAGATGTCCGAGAGCCAGGACCTTGCATTCTCCGCCGTGGTGCTGCTGGGCCAGGACAGCGACAGGGCTCCTCCCATGCTCACTCTGGCTCTCCGCTCCCAGTTACCTAGGCAAGGCGTGCCGTGTAGCTGCAGCCTGGTCCAGGGCAGCCATGGGGCTCCTGCCGCGCCCTCTCCGCATCTCCGCTGCCGGTTACCTAGGCAGGGCGCAGCAGCCAGCAGCGGTCTGGCTCCTCTGGGGTCAATAGCCTCAAGTCCCCTGGCATGTCTGTCTGGCGTGGCTGCAGCCCCAGCCAGACCTTCTGTCAGGGCGGCTGGTGTGTTTCCATACTCCTGCCTGGGTTCGTAGTCCATGGTTGCGACAGCAAGGACGGAGGCAGCCTGCAGGGAAAGAGGCCATGAGCGTCGTGCCCTGTTTTCCCGGGTGCCGCTTCCGTCCCCGCAGTCGTGACCATGGACTACGAACCCAGCCAGGAATGTGGCAAAAGCCTGTCCAGCCTGTCCAAAGTGGCTGGGGCTCCTGCTGCTGCGAGAGACCTGCCAGAGGACTGAGGCCATCGAGGCCGGAGGAGCACAGGCATGACAGCTCAGTTTCAGAACTTTGGTGCAGAACTGAAAGTTTGTATAGAGCACATAAAAACACACCTCCGCACCCCACCTCTCTTTTATAGATATAGATTTAAAAGATTTGTAAGGCTACTCTGGGCATTTCACAAAAACAATAAAACTGTAAAAACCATAAAAGGCATGCAACAAAAGCTAAAAATCCAGTGCCCCAGTCAACTGCTCAGGGTACTCCAAAAACGCTACATTCGCTCCACCACACTATTCCAGGGTCTGGGTAAAAAGCCAGGTTGTCATGGCCTTCCAAATGGCTAAGAAGGTGAGGACCTGCTAAATTGCCATGAGAAGGGTGTTCCATAAGATATCGGCAGCCACAGAAAAGATATAAATTCCTAAGTCCTGCTAGATACCATTATTTCAGATACAAACAGTACTCTCAGGGAGTGGTGGTCCCCAAAGTAGCCTGATCCCATGCCATTATAAAATTAAGATATAATTGTCCATAACCATTATCACCATATTTATAACATCTGGTAAAAAGACAAAAAACATTTGGTCCTGAGTGGTTTGGAGCTTTTATCCTTTTTTTAAAGGGATTGTAAATTATTGCAGTCATCCTGGAGAAATCTTGTCTATGCGATTGCTAAGACTTGATGATATGCAGTTAAATGTAGACAGTAAGCACTCCCCTTGCTCTCTTTAAATGTGGTTGTTCTTGTTTTCAGTTTTTTTAATGTGTGTTCTTTTTGTTAGGTTACTGATGATGGTGCAGATCCTAATCCATATGTAAAGACGTATTTGCTTCCAGACATGCATAAAACCTCTAAACGGAAAACCAAAATATCACGGAAAACTAGAAATCCGACATTCAATGAAATGGTAAGTTGAAATAGTTGGGTAGTTTTTCAAAGCAAAACTTAATGTAGAAACCATCCATTGAGGGATAAATAAATAATAGGAATACAGGTAGTCTTCATTTAACATCTATCCATTCAGCGACTGAAATTACAAGGGTGCTAAACAAAGGGACTTTTGACTTTGACCCTTGAAGTTCTGGCCATTGCAATGCCCCCACAATCAGGTGAACAAAAGTTGGACACACTAGGATTCATCCACATTTATGATTGCCTTTTGGCTGGCTGCCTGCCTTCCCAATTCATACAACCCAGCTGCCTGCCCAGTCCTGACCACCATGTCTGCCATACCATGTGCCACTACAGTACCTGTCAGGGGCTTCTTTGTGTGCCTTGTTTTGTGTTAGTGTTTGCTAAGGTTTCTGTTCGTGCACCAGCCAGGACCTTCTTTGATGAAAAAAAAGGCTCTGGCTGGAAGGATCCTTCTTTCATGACAGGGCAGCTAGTGCCTTCTTTGACATGGTTTCCTTTTTTTAAAAAAGGTAGCATAAGCAGTTAGTGGCATGTGGGAACAAGATAGGTGGGTTGGAGGAATTCAAGATAAGGCATCCCCTCACTTTACCAAGGCTCAGGGCTGGGAGGGTCCAAGCTGGGAATAGCTTGAATTTGAGTGGTTCCTCAGCTAACTAGTGGGATTTGGTTAACACTGGAAACAGGGATTGTTGGGATTGCGATCACTAAACCCTAACCTTTTTCTAAACTTCACTGATATTTTGTGAACTCCCTTGTCTTGTACTGCTTCTGATTTAGTTTCTTTTTTTTTTAAATAGCTCGTATACAGTGGATATAGCAAAGACACACTCAAGCAAAGAGAACTTCAGCTAAGTGTACTCAGTGCTGAATCTCTGCGTGAAAACTTTTTCCTGGGTGGTATCACTCTTTCTTTAAAGGATTTTAACTTAAGCAAGGAGACTGTGAACTGGTACAGGCTTGCTGCTGCACCATACTTATGAACCTGACAACTTGCAGACCTGGAGATACGAACTAAGTAATCTTTAACTCCATTTGTATATGATCACTTTTCTCTACTTGAAAATAATCCATACACTTTTGCTTGAAACACTGCAATTTGGTGGATTATAGTTGGACCAGCCTTTGCAAAACTTTACACAAGACTTCTGGCAAGTCATCTGCTTTATGCTTATACTGCAATAATATCTAAGCATTGATGTATATGAATTGTATAAATGTAATACTTGTTATAAATGCAGTTCTGAATATGAAGAAATGTTTCAAATTTAATATGAGGTTATCCTGAATTCATTTCAATCCCATTTAAATTGTTTGCCTTTTGATATACTGCAAACTTTACAATTCTGCTCTTTATAATTATAAAGTTTTATAAGTCTGCTCTCAGCACATACAACAGCACAGTTTAAAAATATGATCATGCCAAAATTATTTTTCAGTCTGTTAAAAGGGAGATGCAAATAGAAGGATAGAAATTTAGTGTAGTATTTAGCCTTACGACTCATAAAGCTTCTTAGAGGCCATTATTAGAATAGTGCCAATAATTGAAATTAAATTATAAATAATGGTGCCTTATTTTGCTGCTTATACCTCATTTCTAATATTAAAAACATTTTCCAGTGCTAAAAGTTAAACTTGCTAAAAAATGATTATGTGGTTCACTACATAAATTCTTTAACAGTTTCCCTTTCAATTTAAGATTCATTAAAAAAATTGTATCAGGTTTATGAACTACAAGTACTGTATGAATACATATGCAATTTATTTTTCACCATGGTTTGCTATAAAGCACTGTATGTCTTTTAGGTAGATATGGGCTATACAGCAGTGATTTTGGATTACAAAGTAAAAATCTCAGAAAAGACGATTTCTATTAATATCATCTGAATTTAAAATATGCATACTACAGAAAAAAGCCACGTATAACTTGCACTAGCTGTTGGATACTGAAGTTGACACAGTGACCATTAAAGCTAAGATTTAGATTTTTTCTCATGAGTAGTAAGGGAATAATCCACAAAGCATTTTATTTAAATGAAAATTGATTTGCCATAGTAAAGTTAAAAGATGCTGTGTGTGAGTATGGTTGATTGTGTTTTAAATTCATTTCTTTAATTTGTATCCAGCTAATTTGTAACAATTGGAAAAGGCTGGGTATAATTGCAATTTACTAACCCCAGTATTTTTTTAAAAAAGCTCTTTTAGGAATTTTATTAACATTCCACAAATAATTTAGAATAAAGATACAGACTGCTAAATTTAAAAAAATAGTATGATGAATTATACAATAGACTGTATGACAATCTATTGCAGGCAATTAAACGAAAGTATAATATTAAATAGTTGTTAACCTGAGGTGCTGAAATATTCATAATCGACTGTAAAATACAATTTGGGATTCTTCGGTGTTATAACTGCATTGTGATTAATAGAAGATACTTAACATTTTTAGAAGAGTTTATTAGTTATAATATGTTAAATATGTAAGTTGTAAGCTATAAACTTAATTAGATTGTATTTCCTGCTCACTTGATGCTTTTTGAGATGTATTCCATTCCATCAACAAAACCACAAGTCATGTAAACACAGGGAAGTAGGCTACTGTTTTTGTGAAACGTTGCATTAGATTAATTGTAAAGCAATATACACTGCTTTTTTGCAGTCTAACTACAGCACAGTGTATCACAGCACAAATCTAGAGATTTAAAAGAAGACCTTTAATGACAGTGGTTTGCAGCTGCAGTTCTTTTCTGGATGTTGGTTAGAATATATGCTGCACCTTATAGTAGTATTTGCCACTAGTGCATCCTGTGCCTTTGCCCACCATCACTATTTCTCAAAATAACTCCACAATGGATAAAGTTCTTCAGGTACATTCTTCTAAAAGTGTTTTTCAGTTATCATTAAACATGTAAAGGAACAACATTAATTTTGCATCACTTTCAAATCATTTGTATTTGTGTGATACACAAGGTCTTCCATTAAAAAAAATTCAGATATTTAAACTGACATACAAAAGGGTAAGAGGGAATAATCATAACCAGATGTATCACGTTACTAATCAATGTTTTTAAAGTTCTGGTCTCATGGCATTTTTATACTTTGTGAATGAAATTAAATTCTATGCACCAAATGTGGACTGCAGCTAGAAGTCAATTTGTGTTTGTACATTTACTTCAACATTTTGAGGAAAACATCTTGCTGTAAGAAAAGCAACCTCCATATTTTCTGTACTAAATAATTAGTTATGACTTTGCACTGAAAATTTTTATACTGCCTTTTTATTACCTATACGTATATATAAAAAGCATGGGAGATCTCTGGTATTTCTCTATTTTAAAAGTGATCCAGAAATGTTACTATCTTGCCTTAAATTTGATTGCTTTTTCCAGGATACAATTAGCTTTTAAACTGAAGAAATATTTCTAAAATCTGCAAAATATTCACTGTGCAATAAGGATTTAATAGGTAACCTTAATCAGTGGGCTAAAGTTCAAAGTTTCCACATGTGGGGAAAAATTACACCATTCTCATAATCTATAGGAATTTAATATTCTCTGTGTGGTATTCTTAGTACTGTGATTAACAATTTGGCAAAGGTTTATAAATAATAAAATGCATTAGAAGTAAATGTGGATGTTTCCCTTCAATTGTCTCTCTTGTAAGAACCAAATACTTCAGCTATATTACACTGAGAGCTAATAAAGATGTACATTATTTCTGTCTAAGCCTAAACCCAAAATATTTGGGTTAAATGTGACTCCATAACTGTCCTACAATTACATTAAATACTATTTAATTAAAAAATATTGTGCCTCTTTTTTTTCCAAATTCACTAATCTGTATGTATGAATCAAGAAACTAGAGTGCAAAAGTTTGAGTCAAATCTATTCCACTGAGCATTTTAACAAAGTTGCTATATCTTTATATTGCCTCTTTGTTCTTTTCTTACACCTCTGATCTGTAGGCCTGTTAATCCTAGCACTATTCAGAAATACAGCATATATTCTAAGTGAAATCTCATGTACTTGGATAAGATAAAATCATTTTAAGAAACACTGCCAATCACTGAGTGTCCAGTGTGGTTTTTCTACCTTTAATATTTTTACCTAAGAAACACTAAAAGGAAAGATAAAGGAAAATATGGCAGCCTATTATACCACCTTTATTTCCAGTAACTCTTGCAGGTCCTTTTAAATTTCCTTAAAAAATAAAAATAGAGTTGCTCCAGTGCATTATTGGTTTGAATTGCAGCCATTTGGGGGGAGCGTCCACTATATATCCCCCCCTAGACCACAGGTTCCTAATCTTTTTGCCATTACACCTCCCTATAGTAGAACCATGTACACAATCTACAAACCCCAAAATGAATACAAATGTACAATGAAAAAATACAACGCAGATTTTGGGAACCATGTATTTACTGTAGTATTATACAATTAAAAAGATTCTCACACTTCTCCTTCCCACTCCTGATGGAAAATACATCTTACAATGGGGAAAACCTAAGGGATTTGTTGGAATATTTGATCCTAATTTACACCACATCCTTTAAAAGGATATCAATTATATATTTTAGGGTGGGAATGGCCAATTGCAGTTCTTCACACACAATGGAAAACAGTAAAATTGAGAACCTTTTTTAAGATTTACAGATATCTGAAGATCCTTAGGATATACGTACAGGTAGTCCTTGAGTTACCACCATAATTGAGCCCAAAATTTATGTTGCTAAGTGAAACATTTGTTAAGTGAGTTTGCTCTATTTTATGACTTCTTGCCACAGTGAAGTGAGCCATTGCATTTGTTAAGTTAGTAACAGTGTATTCCCTGTTGAATGCTTGTCAGATGGTCGCAAAAGATTATCACAGGATCTCAGGACACTGCAAACTTCATAAATATGAACCAGTTGCCAAGCATCTGAATTTTGATGACCATGGGGATGCTGCAATGTCAAGGACTACCTGTAGTTAATATGTGATAATTAGCCGGGATGATAGGCAGCAGCTGATGAGCTTTTTCTTAAGTGAGCTGACTCTGAAAAGCCAAATCACCTAAGAAACTGTCAAAGCGTATTTTGGGTTGCAGCAGAAGTAAATTTTATTTATTTAATCAGACTTATGTGGTGCCATTTGCTGCTCAGACACACACTACTCCCCCTCCATGTCTGTCCATTCATACCACAAATGAATCCGAATCGGACCCAACTGGATCCACCACGATCCACCCTTCTCCCTCCTCGAAGGCGAAACGAC
Source organism: Boaedon fuliginosus (assembly GCA_027560395.1). Classification (NCBI taxonomy): domain Eukaryota; kingdom Metazoa; phylum Chordata; class Lepidosauria; order Squamata; family Lamprophiidae; genus Boaedon; species Boaedon fuliginosus. The sequence goes on along the minus strand of JANHGC010003771.1, from coordinate 50,075 downwards.
GTCAGAAAGGAATGCTGGGAGATGTAGTTCATCAACCGGCGGAAGATCCGTTCTGAAACATAGCCTCTCTTCCCGCGATGTCATTTCCGGCGGAAAGACAGACGGCCGAGGCTGCTTTCCTCCTCGCTTCTTTCTTTTCGGCGCCATCATGGGTCGCATGCACGCGCCCGGGTGAGTTGGCCCGAGAGACCGAGGCCTTGGAAGGAGGATCCGAGGAGGGCTTGCGGGAGCGGCCGCCATTTCCTCCGCTCGTAGCTTTTGCGGCCTATTTCAGGAGCTTCGCGCCTGTTGTTGTTTGGGGGAGAGGGGAGAGGGTGGCTTTTGCTTAGAGGCCGACTTCGGTTGCGAACCGCGGGGACCGCCGCTTCTCAGTGACCCCTGTAAAGTCGCAGACGGGAGGCGGGTTGTCGGGCTGCAGTTTAGCGCTCTCCCACATGCCTTGTTTTCAATGAAACATCCGGGACATCTCTTAACAAAAGGCTCGGGAGGCGCCGCTGGTAGGAAACGGGGAGCTAAGTGTGAAAATTGGAGAAGGAGGAGGCGGCGGGAGCGCCTCGTGGATTCCCTATACTCGTGCAATAGATATATAAATATATTTTCTCGCTCGGGCAAAATCCGAAGCTCTGCAGCTGTTGCAATTCTGAAAGTTTCGGCTTCTTAGTTCCCCGATAGGGTTGGTCATGATTTATGTGCTGGCAATCCTAGATTATTGCCGTATCAAGCTGGTTAGTATCCTGTAGCGGAACGGTACGTTTGTCACATTTTCCAAAATAGTTTCTCTTTGACTTCTCTTTCCATAGGAAGGGCCTGTCCCAGTCGGCCTTGCCTTACAGGAGGAGCGTGCCTACAGTAAGTACTGGCTTCAGGTATTCATCCTGCTTGGGACTTGATTAGCTTCGCAAAGGGAAGGATGCAACTTATTTGTAACTATCCCATAGGTTACATTATTTTGAATTTTATTTCCTACAGTGCTATTTTGATTTTTAACAGTTAAAAAAATAAAATGCCAATCTTGCAGTTAATTTGGAAAGCATCTTGATATATATCTTACCTATTTCATAAAACTAACGTCTTGAGTAAAAAAAAAAGCTTTCAGGTGTTAAAGACTTGAGCACTGAATATGAGAACCTAAATATTGACCATCTCAATATTTGAGATCAGTTGCATACTACATTTTGAACGATTGTTGACAATCTTAATACTTCAGCATTTGGGATAATGATCAAGCAGTTTGAAGCTCCAGGACAATTATACTCAAGAGTTCCCGCCTCGAGTTCCCCCTTTGGGGTGAAGAGAGGCGGGGTATAAATTTAATAAATAAATAAAATAAATAAAATAAAATTTAAAAAACCAAAACTAGTTACTCTAAGCAGTTTTGCTAGCGTATGGAAATAATTGAGCTACAACTTTCTTTTTGTAGTTTTAACTCATATATTTACATGTGTCACACATGCAGTTTAGCTTGATTACAATCAGAAGCATTAATTTGGGAGAAAATAGCTGACCAGATGACTGTATAGCATTGCAGTTTCATTAAAGTGTTGTGAAATTATACTCTTCTCCTGTATTTTTTTCAGGGTTAAGTCTACTACTTCTAAAACCATATATCAAGAAATTGAATGAAATCAAAAGCTATGTAATTTGAAAGCATCCTACTTTTATTTTTCTTTTGGCAGCTACAATTCTGTGTGATTATGTAGCAAGGGGTACTTAGCACTTTTCTCTTTACCAAGAGCTTTTAAGTTTTACTTTCATTATTTTTGCAATTTGATATTGCATAATTATATGTTTTGTATTGGGATCATTGTTTTGTATCAATGTGTCTGAACTATGATGGCTAACAATTAAATTTTTTTTAGTGGTTGAAACTTACTTCTGATGATGTCAAAGAGCAGATTTACAAGTTGGCAAAGAAAGGCCTGACACCTTCCCAAATTGGTATGTTGAAATAAAATGCTGTGCTAATAGAAACTAATAACATATACATGAGGATGGGTACATTGGTTCTTAGTTATGAGACGCTTAGAGCTGCGGTCTTCAACTTTTGCAGTTTGGTGGCCCGGCTGGGTGTGGGGAGGAACTGGACTGTAAGCGGTAGGACAGTGCCCGCGAATGCCCGCCTGAGCTTCACACATGCCAGCCACAATTCCAAGTGCATCCCAATTCCAATTAGGCAACAGCCCACTAATGGGCTGCAGCCTGGGGACCTCTGACTTAAGAGTCATTTAGGAGTCAGGCAGGCAGCCAAATAATCCATGTTTTGGTTTTCATCTTGGGAAACTTACCTTGGTTTTTTGGCTGGCTAGAATAATCCTAGTTTGAAGTATTTGAAATGCTTTATATATTGCAGGGGGTATAAGATGATATTCTGTCCAGTTAAAATAATTTTTCTTCAATCAAGTTCTGATGATTAATATTGAAATCTTAGAAGCTACTTTTTATTTAAGTTATTACTGAATTTATAGTTTATTTAATGCCTCAAATATAATTGCTATTGCTAAAATTATACATTTTTAGCTTTTACTTGACTGCCTTGCGTTTACTTGACCGTCATGCAAGCTGTACATTTTCTTTTGCAAGAACTACAGAAGTCTTTCCTTTGTGATGTTAATGCTTCTTGAATGTCTAAATGAATTAAATGTTTAAACTTACGGCACTTTAAAATTACAGTACTTCCAAAAATGCTTCATTCGGTTTCAGGTGTAATATTAAGGGACTCGCATGGGGTTGCCCAAGTTCGTTTTGTGACTGGTAACAAAATTCTGAGGATTCTTAAATCCAAGGGACTTGCCCCTGATCTCCCAGAAGATCTTTACCACTTAATCAAGAAAGCAGTTGCTGTCCGCAAGCATCTTGAGAGAAACCGCAAGGTAAAGTAGCATCCTCAAGATTTTAAAATGGGACATACAGTTATTCTAGAACAGTATTTGCTTTTGAAGAGATAGTGCCTTTATGGTAAATTAAATTAATGGTTTATATCTAAAATCCTGGTGCTAGTGGAATAGGCAGCATTGAAACTATATTTTCACTAGATCTGCTCAGGTGAATTAAGAGAAAAAAAAATAACAATGATTGGTTACGGGAACTGAATTGTTAACCAAAGAAAAATTATTTATTTATTTATTTGTATTTATACCCCGCCTCATTTTCCCTATCAAATACAAAACAGATTTTTCCTAGGCTGTCTCCCAAAACAGTATTTGAAAATATTTGTTTTTGTTGGAAGGATAAAGATGCCAAATTCCGACTTATTTTGATTGAGAGCAGAATTCACAGGCTGGCTCGTTACTACAAGACGAAGAGAGTACTCCCACCTAATTGGAAGTAGTAAGTATATTTTGCTCTCAGTCACAATATGGGCATGTTGTTTAATATTGGCAGCCGTTTTCTGTTCTGCTTAATGTTATAGAAAGAAATTTAGCATTCATATAAGGAATACTACTGCCATTTTTGGAACATAGGTACAGCAGTAGCATTTCTGAAATACTTCCAAACTATTTGGTATGTAGGTTTATTGATTGTAATGAATACTTTTGGGGTGTATTAAGATACATTCAGATTATATCTGTTCAAAAGTTGCTGCTGATCTGAGCTGCGGAAAGCAGTATAGCAGATAAATATTGGGAGGAAATGAAGCAATAGCACTTAGACTTATACCACTTCATTGTGTTTTACAGCGCTCTCTAAATGATATAAGTATTAACCCTGTTAGCATAGCTATGAGCTTTGCTTCCGTTTTTTTTACACCCAAGTCCAGTTCCAGGTTGCTCACTGTGATGATAGTTGTCCAACCATTCGCAGTTTCCACCAGAAAGGTTTTTCCTTTGTGTTGGCTTGACCTTCCTTGGATGTCTGAGTGAGCTGCTGTAGCTGATAAGTTTAAATATAATCTTGTTGATGCCACACAACCTCGTTTTGATGTAGTTGCTAAATTGTTCTTCTCTTCTTTTGCAGCGAATCATCCACGGCTTCGGCTCTGGTTGCATAAAAATTCTTATTACAACCATGGAAATCTAAACCATCTTGTAATCGTGTTATGCCTACTTCACAGAGATGTCATTGGTTTCTTATTTAAAATTGGAAGGATGAGTTAACACGTTTACTACATCAATAAAAGTTTCTGGATATTTTTTCCACTTGATAATATAATTTGTGTTCTTTAAAGCTGCTGTTGTCCTGCAAATATTTTTTGTTCCCTATAAATTTACTAAATGCTCATGTTAACTATGTACATATTGGGTGTTGTATTGAAACTTTTCCTATCGCATACTGGGCAGTCTTTGGGAGACAGCATTAATGAAAATCGATGACTTGAAGCTGCTTGAGGCTAAAATCAAGACTGCTTACCGTATATTTCTCAGTTACATTTTTTTTTCAGTTAGAGTAAATGGTGTTTGATGAAGGAATATCCATAAAGAAGGACCAATCTTTCAAAATGCTTCTTTGCCCTTATTGGAGTTGGAAAAAAATGGGCATTTAGGCTGAAAGTTAATTTTAAAACAAGAATTTTATGAGTAGATTTTTCATTTACTTTGGAAAAAGTGGTTTTTCTTTTAAGAATACAGCAGCAGTAATGGAGATAAGGGCCACTCATCTTTACCCGTCCCTTGGCTTTTTTTTTTTTAATGAAAAGAGAAGAGAAATATTTACCAATCAATTAATTTTCAGATCAAGTACCGGTAGTAGTAAAACTAATGTCATTGCTTTTAGGAGTAAATATACTGATGTTATGAACAGATTCACTTAGTTAGCAAGGTAGAGATAGCTATTAAATTATATAGGGACAGGATAGAAATGCCTTATGTGAGGTTTTTCAGATCTTTTGTCAATGCAGCTATTTTCTGTTTTGAGCCCTTAAACAACATTCCACAGGTCTCCGCCCCTGCTTAAAACATCACTGGTAGCTGTTTTGTTAGATAGTGAATATCCAATAAAGAATCAACTCAATTTTGGGGTATGACAATAATATTTTTTTCTTACATGTGTGGGAAACTGCTAGGATCTTGTCTACTCTTCTAGAAGATAACAATGGGCAGTACCATAATGCCCTCTTATAAAATTGCATAGTATTACCATCTGAATGTTTTTCCTCCAACTATAAAATTGATGCAGAGCTGGAAAATAACCAATTTTGAATAGAGCTTCAGCATTTGTTTGCAAAGTAGATGGGAGAAAACTAAGGTGTTTTTCATTTCTCTCTCAGATCCGGCTAACTATTGTTTCTGGAGCACAATACATCTTGGGTTTAAGGTAGTTCAATAAATCCTCTAGCATGTGCTTAACCCAATAAAATATGCTGCTTAGAGTGCGTTCAAAAGAAATTTTATAAATTACTAGAGACTATTATGAAGACAGTCATTGTGTATATCTAAACTTGTCCCTCAAGCCAAATAGTCATGACATATTCTGATTATTCCTAATTTCGTTAAGTTTATCTTTAGCAATTCAGAGGTTTATCATTGAAAGCTTTTATATATCTCCCCATTATTAAATGTCAACTTCAATATGCAAAGTTTGTAATTTCTGGGAAAACAACAAGCACATTTGTTACACAGTTTTGGTTTCATGGCATCTAATGCCTCGTATTCAATTCTGTTCAGTTATAAATATTACTGAGTATATATTATAATAAACTCTGCACAGTTATGGAAAATGAGTGCTTTTAGAATCAGTTATGATTTGCCATACTGTTAAATTGTTTACAATAAGCTTAGCTGAATTGAACTTGTATGAAGAAAAAAGCCCAGTAGTCAGCAGAATAAAATAATTTTAATTGGATAAGCTAACCTGAAAGACCAAGTTAAGGACAGATGGAGGAAATCTATATTGTCGCTAAGAGTGGACATCAACCTATTGACACATAAACTGGCACATACCGTATTTTTTTAAGTATAAGATGCACTTTTTCTCACTTAAAAGGCTGAAAATCCAGATGCATCTTATATTTTGATTGTAGCTCTGCCTACCCGCCATTTTTGCCCTTGGGGCACACCTGTTCCGGGCTGCAGAGCACATCGCAGCCTCAGTGCCTGTTCTTCCCAAGGCTTCAGGGATGTTGCTTCTGCCCAACAGGTGATTGGGGGTATTCAGAGGCAATCCTCTTGAATCTGAAACACTGCTAAAACGAAACGAAACAGGAAACTGCAAGGAAAGCTAATATTTTTGTATCTTGGATTCATTACAACTGAATTTTTGAATGAGCCAACCTCTCGCTTCGCCAGAAGGAAGGCAGGCGGAGAGAGCGAGCGAGCCAGAGGGAGG
>JANHGC010003771.1:28094-40350 GCA_027560395.1 Boaedon fuliginosus | reverse complement strand
GAACTTTGACAGGACACATTGTTTTAAAGGAGCCAGTCAAACATAGGGCTGTATCTACAGTAACATCCGTCTGCTGTTTATCTGATAAAGTTGCTCTTCCTGTCTTCCTCATGCGTGCAACAGTTCAAGATCCTTTCAGACAAAAAAAATCCATCTCTTTTCATTGCAATTGGTAAGGTACATTCCATAGCTTTATCTGCCGACCCACCCCCATATATGGATGGATGGAGAGAGAGATGGATGGAGAGAGAGAGAGAGTTTTTTCAATATAGTAAAATATACAAAACAGATACAAAAAGGAAAGATGAAACGAAATAAGAACCTTTATAGTTATGCCTTCCCCTCCTCATTCTATCTTATTCCTTTCCCCATCCTCTTATTCCCTCAGTCCAGAAATCAACTCACTCTTTTCTTCTTTCAACAAAAAGTCCATATCAGGTTCCCAATCTTTCAAAAAAGTCTGTTGTTTTCCCCCCCTGATGATCAAACTGATCAACGTTACAAATTCCACCAATTCAGTTAATTTTATAATCTGGTTTTCTGCTGTAGATATTTCATTGCTTTTCCATCTTTTTGTACACAACAATCCTGCCACAGTTATTATAAGCAATATTAATTTCCCACATTTACATATCCATAAAACCTAGTAGGAATTGTTCTGGTTTCATGGTAATGTTTGCAGTATCTTTTGCTTCATTGACTACTGTATAGGGAGTTTTCTACTTATGACCCTAATAGAGCCCCGAATTACAGTTACAACTCATGGCAGTTGTTAAATTGGTCACTGCCAATTTAATTGTGCCTGATTTTTACAACTGTTTGTGTCAGTTTTGAAGCAAATGCCTCAGTCATTACAATAATCCTATTATACCAAATGGGAGGGCGGTTTTTTTGCCAGAAACCTGAAGTAAACACTGGAAACTGGCAAAAAAAAACAAACACTGAAAATTGTGGTCGTGTGACCATTATGGGAAGCAGTCATAAACCCAAAAGCCATTTGCCAAGTACCCAAAATGTGATCACAAGTCCATGGGGATGGGCGTGGGGACAGGTATGACCCTAGGAACTTCAAAATTGGGTCATAAGTATCTTTTGGAGATCCACTGTAACTTCAAATGGTCTCTAAAAGCAAATGGTCATTAAGGTGTATTTCTCTTCTGTTGCCACCACCTCCTTTTGTAAGTCTACCAGGAACCCCATGCCCCTTGAATTGACTACTGCTCTTATCAGCAGATTTCCTCTCCATTGCTGTGCTGCTAAAAGATGAACAAATACGTATATGGGTATCTCTCAGGCTGCCCCACAAAGAGCCACATGTTCTGCATTTCAAACTTGTAGGATTGATAAAGGCTGCCTTCTTATGACATATTTAACCATAGTTAAAAGAGCTTTTTTTTCCCAAATCAGTCCCTGGTTTGCAGAAAATGCTAGTTTAAAACAAATAGTTGACTAGTTTACGGTTCAGAAAAAAGAATGGTGAGAAAAAAGGGAGAAAAGACACAGGCATCAGATCGAAATAAAATGTTAAGAAGTATTTCCTTCTAGTCCACATCTAATCCCTGCTCTAGCTGTCAAGAGACTGGATCCTGGAGAGTGAGAAAAAGACAACTGTCAGTTTCCAAACATGACCTCTACTCAGGCAGAAAGCTGACTGATATGTGAATAGTACTGTTCGTGGAACCCTTTTTAAAGGGACAGTACCTCAGCCTAAGGGGGCAAATGCAATTCTATCTTCATCCGTTTTCTTTCCAAATAGCTCCCGCTGCATTGCCTCTTTCATATATTTTCTGTAGTGAGAACAAAAGATGGGAGAGATGATAGAAAAACATAGGATGATTAACCCTGGAAGACTTTATTGCTTGAACCTTGTATAACGTATGGTTTTTGAGGCAGTCAGGTGATTATCTACTGAAATTAAGTTTTATAAACACATTACAAGTGATAACACATAATAATGACTTTGCACATGAACTATAACTCTACTGGGGAAACTATTGTATGCATAAAAGGAAAAATGTAGATGAAACTAATGGAAAAAGCTCCTGTCAGAGATTATCTACAAATGCAATTAATACTACTTCAGTCCTGTACTTGAGTTTCAAATTCAACTGGAAAGAGTCCAGATAATCTGCTTCCCTCAGAGTTCATTGAAACTGCAGTACAGCCACTTTTTTTAACAAACTTCCCTAAAAGGAATAATTGGAGACAGAATGAAAATTATCCAGTATGGTTGGGGTTTGTGGGTCATGTGACAGTGTGTGTGGCCAATTCAACAACACAACAAGGTTGGCCACACCTACTCAGTCACATGACCGATGCTGCGGAGACAGCGATTTCAAGGTACCTCCTCCTCTTCACGCACCCCCATCGCCGCCCTTGGGCTGACTGCCTGGGCTGTTTGCTCTGAGACAGCCGAGGTGGAGGAGAGAAACTTCTCTCCTTCTCAACTGTCTCAGAGCAAAAACATGCACAGAGGAGATGGCATGGCCTGGATGAGTTCCACTCCCAGCACCATGACTGTTCCCCTCCCAGCCCTTCATCTGTGGGGGCCCTCCAGAGAAGGGAAGAATTTGTTTAGAAAGGCCTAGAAGGGCTCAGCTGGAGCACCTCTTTGGGGAGAAAGACGTCTCCAGAGTCCAGCCCAGCCTCTGCCTCTCTTTCGGCATGAGGAAAAGCTTGATCTTTTTGTGAGTGGCATATATTCACAGAATTGCCTTCAAAACACAGTTACTGGGTACAGTAATTGGACTGAGAATGATGAGATCCGGGTTCTTCAGCGATAGAGCTCCTGAAGTAATTTGGCTCTTTCAGCCCTACACATAATGTTGTTATGAAGATAATGATTAAATGAAAGGAATATCTTACATCCTGGAGAAAAAGTGGGATATAAAATCTACCAAACAAAATAAAAAAATCAAAATAGAATTGCTCATATGTAAATAATTTATTTATTTAATTTGATTTATACCCCGCCTCTCTTCCCCAGTCAAGGGGAACTCGAGATGTCTTACAACATTTAAAATACAATAACATGTTTAAAAGCGATTAATATAATACACCAATAAAATAACAGAATACAGTCACACACCATACAACAAATAATGTAATATAATATGATATAGTATCATAAAATATATAAATGTGAGAGACAATTTGATGTATTGGCCCAGAAGCCAGGAGATGGTGAGTTCTAGTCCTGCCTCAGGCATGAAAGCTGACTGGGTGACTTTGGGCCAGTCACCTCTCACAGCCCAACCCTCCTCACAGGGTTGTTGTCGGGAAAATGGGGGAAAGAACAAATATTAGGCATATTTGCCACTTTTAGTTAGTTATAAAGTAATAAAGGCGAGATAAAAAAAACTAACTAATAAATGATAAAATCTGAAAAAGGTAGGTGTAGGGGAAAAATATAACTCATGGCCCAGTAGCATAGGAGGGCTCTCTGGCATGCTGAATTTTGAGCTGAAGCCTTGACAGGCATCTGGAGTGTAATAAATGTGCTGGAGGTGGGCAGGGCTGCACAGGGGTAATCAAAGAAGACACACTCCCTGGTGGGCAAGCTCCTCCAAGCAGCTTTAAGGCTGCTGCCACTTTGTAAGGAAAACAGGAGGCATCTACAGCTCCTGTTGCTTTCAGTGAGATTTGTGGTTGCTCTAAAAGTCAGGCAAACTGGGGATGCAGGAGTAGATTGTGCTTAAGACTTTCTAGGCGGCTAGATTAATGACTCCTGAAAAGAGCTTTTCAAAGAGTGCAAATTAAACTTGAACCAAAAGAAACCATGGGAGCAAGACAAAGCCAGGCCTTTGCAAACACAGCAATCGCCACCTCCCCCAGATTTCCTGAGGCAACATATTCCGAGCACATTGAATGCTTCAGAGTTGGAGGAACCAATTTCCCTCCACTCTTGGAGCAAATCATAGGCCTGTTGATGCCCCAGAGTTTCTTTCTAAGTGTGCCTTTGATGGCTAGAGTACAAGGGGATGGCTCTGTGCATGTACCATTTTATTTGTCTGTGTCCAGGGGACCAAGTTATTATTAATCATGGAAATAAAATGAGTTTATGTTAAAGTTTAAGTTGTACCACTTCCAAACAAAATGTGTTTGTTTGCTTAAACCTGTTAAAATATATTGTCTTGTTCTTAATTAAGGAGAAAAATACATTCTTCCTGTCAAGCTACTCCTTGGAAGCAAGTGACATTTATTTTCTGTAATGTATAAGGAATAATTTTGGGTTTTCAACCTGAGGAAATGTTTCTTAACAGTTAATAATAAAAATAATAACATCCCCCTAAGATGTTACCTATCTTGGTAATGAAACGTCCGGAGCCAAGCAGGAAGCTCAGAGGACAAACCTGTACCTAAAAGTTAATAATATCTACAATAATCCAGAAAATCTTCCTGCCCATTTGTTCAAATAGTCTTTTGGTATTATTGAAAGACTATCATGCTATATCTCAGACTTGCTGTTTCTGTTTATATATTATGCCATAAATAAACCATGGTTTAAATTCTTCATGGCAGGTTTCATGTCAAATGCAATGTGGAGATTCACAGACTGCAGTTTGGTTAAGTACATTGTATGAAAACGTATTGTGAGATGTGATGAAACACATTAAAAATGGGGAGGGAGAGAGATGATATGTCCATTCTATCCCCCTCAATTTGCTTTGTTGTGGGGACACAAACAAAATCTGAGGCGGAGAACTATTTTAGACAAATGCTGGGCATCTCCCATATAGCTTATTGAAGTTTGCCAATTTCAAAATCATTATTTACAAAACACTATCGTTGTCATGGCCCAGAATTCAGACTCTGAATCTGATTCTGAAGAAGCTGTTGGAGTGTGTAATTGAAACCTGAAGCAGGACAATTGTTCCATTATATCTTAATTAAAAACAACCACAGTTTGGGCTTTAGATGCTACATTGTGCCTGACTGAACTTGAAAAGAAGTACTTCTTCTCCCCTAGAGGCCAAACTAGTGGAGGAAGGGAACATTACCAAATATATGAGAATTAATTTCACCAAGCTCCCTCAGTCTACGCTCCTGGTGAGTATATCCAACATGCAGTTTTCTTGGCAATGTTAGGGAGTTGGTTTGCCATTTCCTTCTTCCGTCTTCTCTGTGTAGCTTATTGTTAAGTCTGAATGTAGCTATTATATGGCCTTCATGTATAGGAGTTAACAATTCAATATATGCTGCCAAGGAGATCTTTCTGATATGACAATATGATTCTTGCAAATCAATATAGAATTAAGAGCAATTTAGTCCTTGAAAACAATGAGCTTAAACCTGCTTAACTCTGTGGGATTTTCAGGAATAGCTTCTGAATTACATTGGCAGGCACAGTAATGAGGGAGAAAAAAAAAGAATGGCAAGTTCCCCCCCACACACACCCCATTCTTCAAAAAGTATCAGAGCTTAAGGGCTTTCTTCATAACAATTTCAACAGAGTGCATGTACTGTATGCTGTAAGAATTTGAGGAGACAGGGATTTTGCTTAAAATAGCTGTGGGAAAGAAAGTATAAGGATTTGTTGTGAAGCTGGGTTTTTTTTTACACCCTTGTAACTTCAAAGAGTTGTTAAATAAGGCAGCAAGGACCTACCTGTCTTTATAACAATTCTATGGGAAACCTCAATGTTAAAAACTAATTTTTTAGAATTTAATTGATCAAACTGACAATCAATTTCCACACTAGAAACTTGTTTTAAAGTACAGTATTTGTTTATATGATATGCTTATATAGAAAGGTTGTAGGTTGGAGAAATTAAATCACCTTTAGAATAATATTCTTTTTTTCAGCTTTCTCCAAAAGTTGAAAATATTTTCTGGATTTTTCTCCAACCTCATTTCCAACAGACTAAGCATATTTTTTAGTATCAGGAAAGTACTATGCTTTTTGAAAAGATGGATACGGGAACAATTCTGATCGATGTCCCATTGCTTCCTCATCAAATTTGCAACTAATTAATAGGAAAGATACATTTAATGATGCAGTGAGAGAACTGAGTAGTAATTCAAAGATACGGGTAGGTCAGGGGATAATCAAAATAGATTAATTTTGTTTACATTTTCCAAAAATGTGCATTACATTATTGTGAATTACTAATAAGAATACTGACAAACATTTCAGATCCATCTATTGAAGTTCTGTAAAATATTATTCCCCCCCCCCCCTGTCTTTTGTCTCTGTTACAGTTGTCAAGCCATTTAGCTTCCAAGCTGTAGTCCAAGGATAAGTAATCTTTTTTGATAAATATTGGCCTGAAATTCTCCAACCCTGAATTTGCTACCAGCTATGCTGGCTTATGGGAACCAGAGTCTAGAACACTGGAGGGTAATAAAATGTCTGTTTCTTGCATAATACTTTGCACCACCACCACCCCATTTTTCTCACCTCTTTTGTTTTCTAGTAGAGGGCTAAGAATATTTTAAAACCCATTTCAATGTCAATAGGTTTCCAAATTTTCTTACCTCTCTACTAGAAAATAAAAGAGGCGAGAACTTCAATTTTATGCTGATCAGCACAACTATGTGATTATCGTCAATAATTTTATTCTTAGATGGTGTCAGCATAATACAAATAAAGGAGATATATTCAACAATGTAATAATGAACTTCTATATTACTGGAAGGTTTCTAGGGCTCATAAAAACATTTCAACTTAGTGCATTTGTTAAATAAATAAACAAAAATGTTGACAAATGCATTTTTACAAGTCTTCGCATCTTAGGGACATTTGACTTTTTTTTTTTTTGCATTAGTTATTCTGATAGCATAATTACTGGTGAAATACCACCACTGTACAACTTTTCTGCTCAGATTACATGGAATACAATCCAAAGACTATAATCCAAATGAAAAGGGGAGGGGAAATGAACTGAAATAATATGTAGGAATAAGTAAGCAAGAACATTGACAAAAAGTGAAGTTCTCATCTCGGTCTCTATAAAGATATTTTCTTGTGAGGCCTTTTCCAAATCATCTAGATTCTAGAACTTATACAGTTTTTGGAAGGAACCAGTCCTTTCTCTGTATCACAGCTTCTGATGAATATACTTTGTTTTCAACCTCCACAACAATGGCACCTCCATTCTCTGATGTTCTAATTGTTCCAGTATATTTTTTCTTTCCTTTGTTAGATTTATTTTATATTATTTTTAATTTGCTTTATTCTAGTCTGTTTTATGTATTTGTTTCTTCACTGTCTCAGATGTTTTGAGCAAGATATACAGCCCCTATTATTTGCTAGCTTCAGGAACTTGAAAGCTCTCTGCTGCAAATAGTAGCATTGTAGAAGCTAAGTTCCTTTCTTGGATGTACATAGTTTTCACCTCTTAGACTTATATACCACTTCACAGTGCTTTACAGCCCTCTCTAAGTAGTTTACAGAGTCAGCCTATTGCCCCCTAACAATCTGGTCCTCATTTTATTGATCTCAAAAGGATGGAACGCTGAGTCAACCTTGAGCCGGTAAGACTTGAACTACTGAACTGCTGGCAGCCAACAGTCAGCAGAAGTACACAGTAGTACCTGACTGTGCTAATTTACAATTGCAGTTGCAGCAATTTCAACTGCTGTCATTAAATGAATCCTGCATTTTTGTTGGTGCGACATCATATGACCTCTTTCCTGTTAGCTTCCTTGTTGACTTTGTTTGTTGGAAACAAACAATGAAGATCACAAATGGCAATGATATGACTGTGGGACACTGTGACCTTCATAATTGTGTGCTACTTGCCAAATCAGGATTATAAATATTTGGGAGAATAGATTTCAGCTAAATATCAGGAAATCTACTAAGGGTTAGAGAAATTTAACATCAGAAAACATTAATGATAGAGATGGGGGGCATTTTGTGAGGAAACAAGTCATTTGCCAGGATGCTCTAGCTCTGCATTTTTTTGTATCAAGTAGAACATTCACTTTAGTGGCTATTAAAACCCCCTTCAAATATTACATCCAATTATTCTTTCTGACATTGTCATTCTCTTTGAAAGACGCAGCTTTATTTTTTTACTGTGTGATTTTTCTCCTTTCAGTTATTAGCATCCATATCATTCTGAAAAGTTTGCTTTTCTTTAACCACTGAAAATGTAATAGAATGTTATTAGTCAGCTTCTCTGAGGAAGAATGGCCTTTTAAAAAATAATACTGACTTCTAAAGACATGAGTGCAATTTTTGGTCCTGCTGAGAAATGTTTATTGGTCCTGTACATAGTTTTTTGAGTTTCATATCCATCAAGGAGAGCCGTAATTATTCATGAGGCTGAATCAGCAGATTCCAGCTATGCTGTACTGATGCCAGGGCAATAACATTATCAAATGATTAAATGTCAGTCATTAGTTTGTGTTGCTTCTAGTAAATCTTATTGCATTTAAATATAAAGGCTGAGATCCTATATATGTTTAACAAAGAACATGCCCCAATGCTTTTGGGCTTATTTCTAAATAGAGTTGTATAGAGTTATCCTTGGAAAAGGCATTATCTTAAATCAGGTCAGTTGATCTATTTTAATGATCTATTTTGGGTTAATATATTTTCCAGATTAAATGCAAGCCTTTATGTATTATATTTGCTGAATATGAGAATAAGGGAAGTTTCATTGGAAAAAGCTGAGCTTTGTTTTAATACTGAAGGAAGAAATATGTTGATAACCCTGCCCTAATTGCTGAAAATGCAAAGGATATGTACGTCCTAATTCTAAAAATAAGAAAACAACAGTGAAAAACAGTGGAACTAACCCCCTCATCTTCCAATTAATAAACACAGGCAGAACCAGCAGTCTTGGAACTGGCAATGAAGATATCAAAGCTTCTGCCTTTTTGGATCAACTCTCAACAATAAAAGAACACATACTCAAGAAATACGCCAGAGTAGCACTTGATAGAGGAATCATGAAGACCTTGGAAAAGATACTGAAATGCCATGAAAAGCGTACTGTTCAGGAGATGGTTTTCCCTGTGAAACTCTATGGAAATGAAAGTTGAAGAAGAAGCCGGATAAGAAGAGCATTGACACCTTTGGAGAAGACTCCTGAAAACAATGTGGCCAAGAAAACAAACCAATAGATCATTGAGCAAATCATCCCAGAGCTCTCACTCAAAACACAAATAATCAGGATCAAATTATTGTGCTTTGGATACATTATGCAAAGACCTGGCTCTCTGGAAAAGGCTCTGATATTGGGAAAGATTGAGAGGAGAATAGGATGACTTGCAACAAGATGGACGGACTCAGATGTGCACCTGAAAAACCAGTTTAAGGATAAATCATCATGGAGAAAATCTATTTAATTTGTTTAGCTATTTATAAACATTTATGTGACAGTCCCAACTCAGTTGAAATGTCTCTGGGTGGCGTATAATAAAACTAAGAACTGTGTAAGCTCCTTAAAACAATAAACATAGAAAAACAACAGTACAAGAATGAAGATAATTACATACAGTATAAGCAGCACACAGGCTCCCTATTGCCTGGGGCTTCAATGTGATCTATAGGAGTCAAAAATGACTTGATGGCACATAATCATCTGTTTATGCAAAACATTCATGGCATATTTTAGCTTTTTTAGCAGAAAAAAAATGAATTAGCTAAGTATAGGATGAAGGAGATCTGGCTTGACAGTCGCATACTGAAAAGGATCTGAGTTCTAGTGGAGCATGTTGAATTGGACTATAGAAGGTAGGAGTGTTATTTAACCTCCAGTTCACTCCCTTTGCAAGTTACTATCTTTGACAAGATATGTGCTTATAAAGCCTTATCAAAAAGCAGAAAGTTAGAGATTCACAGAGACAATTGAAAGATAACAAGAGGGAAGTTCATTCTTGTGGCATGTTAGTTGCAATGTTGTTCATAAAGCTCCTGGTGATCCTCATTGCTTGATTGTCTTTGAAGTATAGGTTGGATATTTCCAGACCAGGAGCTCAGCAATGTGACTCTAAGGTCTCTACTTGGCTGAATCTCTGTCCCAACTCCCGGTGTCGTCTCTGCCAAATGTATTACACAATTGAAAAAAAAGATAAAGCAGCTGGTGGTAACCTGATCTTACTAGAAACTCTAAAAGCAAATGTAGATTGATGGACCTCAATTTTGGCATCCCTGTTTTGATCTAGACTGCAAAAATCTGGATGACTCCCGGACACTCTCATTTCCTATATCATTTTGTGGCTCAGAAACAACAGCCCTAGCTGATACTCTCCATAGTAGCTCCACTTTGAACCCTAGCTATAATGCAACTTTACATAGTACATTTTCCCATCAAATTAATGACATTTGGATAATGATGTTAGGGTGGAAATAGCTGTGGGCAACTGTTCTCCTATTTAGCAGACATTATTTAATAATAAACACTCCTTCCCCTCCCCCCCTTTATTTTGTCACTGTATTTCCAAAAATGGAGAAACAATTATTATTTGCTTATTTCTTCTGTGCAAGGTAAGGGGAGAAGACTTTATACTAGCTTGATAGCATCTCTTCACCCAAGAACAACCTTTGTTTATCTCTAGATTTCTGCCATCATGTGTGCAACCACCTTTCTGCACAATAAGCATATTTTTTCAACTCTCACCTTTTTCTACCCACTTCTACCTCCCAGCTGAACCAGGTCAACCGTGTCCTAGAGGAAATACTACAGTGTACAACCAGGGTGGTGAAAGCGAGACATCCATCTCCAACAGCTTCCTAGCAAAGGTTGCTTGGAGGATATGACTGTCCTAGCACAAGAAAACTTCTCAAGTAAACTGAGAAGGAACAGTCAAGTGAAACAGTCAAGTGCTGGTATATAGGGCATGTCAAATTTTTCAATTTTCAATTTCCAAACATTAGGGGTGCTCAAAATGTGTAACAATCCCTGGGGATTGTAAAGATATTTTGGTTACTTCAATATGATTTAGATGTGCTTGGTAAGTAACTACATAAATATCATAACTATTTAACATTTTGTTAGTGTATGTTAAAAAGGGGTGGGGCTTTGAGTAGATGAGTTACAGCTGCCATCTTGCCTTTTTTGCCTCCCTTCTATGTTCACAGTGTTTAAAGCAGTTTAGATGTTGCCAGGCTAATCTAGGACTTCATTTCTATGCTAGCAATTGAATGAGATGGTTAACTCTCCACTCACTCCCTGCTTTGCATTTGCAGGACAAAGGTGACTGAGACAAGTTAGCCCCTCTATTTAACCGCATCTCGAGTGGGTTTTTTAGATCATACAACATGCCATCATCCCCCTTCACATAGTTCACGTGTTGTACATGCAAACAGAATGTTTCTTTTTCCCAAGATGAGGGCTTCAGTACCATCTGCTTCCCAATCGTTTTGATTCAGCTTGGCTCTTCCTTACAATCTATTGGGACCTACGTTAATCACAGGGTTTGAAGGCTAACCAGGGTTAACAGTTTCTGCACATACCAAAGCATTTAGCATTTTTGTTCGGTTTTGGTATTTGAAATAGAGTCATGAGAGCCAGTTTGGTACAGTGATTAAGGCATCAGGCTAGAAATCAAGATACTATGAGTTCTAGAACTACCTCATGCACATGGGTTACTCTTTCCAAAAAAAAACCCCAAAGGCAAGCCACTTCCAAAATCACTTAAAAACAAACAAACAAAGAAAACCAAAAACAAAAGCAAGTTACGAATGTATGTATCAGCCTGTAGGAGTGAAAAGAGAAGCATCAGACACAAAATCAGATTTGTGTGAATGACTCCAGGTTTCAATTTAAGAAATCCTTGTGGCTAAAAACCCTGGGGCTGTTTATCCTCAATAGATGAAGTAGGCATGTCTCATTTAGATAATTATCCACATATTATTTATTACTACAAACACTGAATGTATATTGGTTGATCCATTTTTACTTGCACAATTCAATTGAATGCTTTTCAAAACTTATATTCTCTTTTTCTTCAGTTATTGAAATCCATCATTCTGAAGAAGTTAACAGAAAATGCAGCCTGGGAGCATTGAAGAACTTCTTTACCTTTATAATATTAGTTTCAAGACACAAAGCAGCCTTGGCAATTTTAAAATTTAAGATTCCATCAGGTTTTTGCCGTTACAATGGCTGAACTTTAAAATGGGCAAATCTACTTCCTGTGTCCCCCTCACTTACTAGGTGACTTTCTGCTATGATTTATTTGTGAATCACCTTGTAGACCATGAGCTGTTCTGTCATTATGCTACATGCAGGAAGCACTTATATTATTTCAAGATCTTTGCCATTAGAGAGCAATGTTGCGGAGGCACCTGCTTAGCATAA